>JAGVVM010001086.1:0-52377 GCA_019149425.1 Psidium friedrichsthalianum | reverse complement strand
GATCGTCATGGGTTTTGCAAGTTTTTATCTCGATTTTTCCCTTGTGTTGTATTTTTTTAAAAAGGTCTTTCGTGTAATTTTAAGCTGTAATCGAAAGCTTCGTGCAAGAATAGTCACGTAAGGCAATGAATGTTCTGATATTTCATTTTCTGGCATGTTTTAGTGACTTCACCGTGGAAACCTGTCATACGTTATCGTTGCTAAGGATGTGGATGAGTTTGGACGTCCCCAGTTTTCTCCTGGCTTTTATTCATAACAAGCTTGCTGCATGTCGGGTAAATGAAAGGTCTGCTCATTCTACTTGATTCTTAAACCTTCGAACAATTTAAGGCACGTGTACATATTAAAGGTTTCATTTGATTTGTCAAAATAGAGTGATTTAGAAAAACGTAATAAATTGGTTGATTATATCGCTTAGAAAAATGGAATGATGAATAAAATTTTCATCGTTTTATTATATGTTTAGACAGAAAGTGTGTTGGTAATGTGATATTTTTTTATTGAAATCATTGATTACATTATTTCAAGCAATGATGTGATCATTTTTTTAAAAATATTTTGTTTTATATCAATTCCCTTTTCACACGAAATAGGAGAGAAGTAACGCTTCATCCAACGTTTTTGAGTTGGTAGATTATTTGCCTTAGTTTTTCCATATATCAAGGCATCAAATATTTTTGCGAGTGCTTAAAAGACCACATGGATTTTACGCTCCATCTATCTGGGAAATTGTCTTCGCCGTCTAATAGCGTACTCATTACTTTTCCAACAAGAAGGCGGTCCCTTTTAATTCCTAAACTGGTATATGTTGGCCTAGCCTGTCCGGGTCATGAGCGTTGGAAAAGAGCCTTCTACCATGGGTAATTAATGGCCGCGGGTAGTCACCAGAGGGACGCTGACCATCATTAATGTGGCAACCCATATCGGAAACAATGAATGCAGTCGAAGTCATTTCCTGTATCATAGCATAAGATACAGAATAGATACCAGCTATACTACAAAGCTCATCATATGGTTCGGATAATTTGCCAGAAGTGATCGACTTGAAGCCGTCTGACAAGCTATACACAAGTAATAGCTCTACTGCTGTCCGTTGAACACTGGCTTAGGCTGCTAAGCTGCCAGGCACCATCTCTTCTAAATTCACAAGTCCCACAGGAGATGGAAAGTTTGATTTGGTGGTGCAAAAATGAACTTTTTCCTAGCCAGGCACAAACCACCGCTCCTAAAAAGGAATGAGCCAATTGATATAAATCACTCAAAATCCAGAAGACCCGACAAGTGAAGAATATGAGGCATTCTCATCCATTGAAGTAGTCCGCTTCTGGCCTTCGTTTTTGGACCGAACCGTATGAGTCTTGAGATTAATCCCCATCTCAAGCCCAGCTATCTCAGACAGCT
The DNA here is from genome assembly GCA_019149425.1 of Psidium friedrichsthalianum. Lineage (NCBI taxonomy): Eukaryota > Viridiplantae > Streptophyta > Magnoliopsida > Myrtales > Myrtaceae > Psidium > Psidium friedrichsthalianum. The sequence continues at coordinate 50,976 of JAGVVM010001086.1, read as the reverse complement.
GTAACCTCTGCAGCTTTGCAGTTTCAAGGTCACCTTCCCAGCAAGTTTCCAAAATAATTTCAAGTGCCTTCTCCATCTTGTCCTCTGGTACAAGATCCCCACCTTGCAGAAGTACAAGATAAATCTGTTCGGCCGAAGTTTTACGCATCTGCAGAGGAAATTATCGATGGGCATACAAGGAATGAGTCTAGTCAATCCACTAACAAACCGGAAAACTGGAACTTCCATTACTTGGTTGAGAGTACAACTCAAGGAAACTAGCGTAGGAAATTGCTCAAGGAGAACCCACCTTAGGGTATCGATGTCCAAGAAAGGTCAGCAGATGAGAGAAGGCTCTTGAGTTCACTGGCTCTGAAACTGAAGCTATAAACCCTAGTATGGCAATACCTGAATATAACTTGGTGAAGTCCTTTGACCCTTTCAATTCAATGGCCAGAGAATCTAGAAGGCCATTGCAAAACATTGACGTATGAGCCTGCATTGATATCATAAAGTAGGGTCATACCAATAATTCAGCATCGAACTAGATTAAAGAAAACATACTTTCCTTCGTTCCTATCGCAAGTAATCTGATACAAACTCCAGCAATTGGCTGAAGAAACAAATGTGTGAAATTGCTTTATAGGTCCAACTATCATCAATCAAGTAGCTAGCATAAACAGAAAATTAACTGCTAAAAATGACCGAGCAGACATAAAGTTTCCCCACCCTCAACCAAAATAAACAATGTGCCATAGCAGTCAACAGCATAGCTGCCTAATAAACACACAAGGGCGAGAAACATTTATCTGACCTGCATATTCAAGAAAATTCGCTTGCTGTATAGTATTTCAATCATCTGCAAAAAACAAAAATCTCCAAATTAGTCATGGCTTCACTTCAACAATTAGAAACTCAGACTACATGATTTAATCTTGTGCAGGGAAAGCAATGACCCTCATAAGCACATTATGGCAGTACCTTCAGAGTAGGTGTGATAACTCTGTCGCATTTCCTGTACTGTTCAAGAACCCAAAGAATGTCGCAGCTAAGAATACACTCTCTGGACTTCCTTCTATCATTGTCTTCGCCTTGAAGATACTCCAACAAAGCTGAAGTAGATGCCTTCCTCAAGGAATCTTGCAAACCTCCAATGGAGATAACTAACCCAGACACTAGAGACCTACTATAACAACTTACTTGAAGTAACTCTACAAAACGTGGATATGAGAAGGTGGGTACCTGCAAGAAATTGTGCCAAGGCAGAGGGAAAAAAATTCATCCTATGGTAACAAAATAAATGAGGAAAAAGAAGTCATCTGTACATACCCCCCACTTTAGGTCCTTTTTATTTGGAATGATTTCTTCCAGCTTCTCCCTGTGAGGTATAAAGGGGACAAAAATTTCCCTGTTGTACAAAACCCTTTGCAGAACAGTGGCAGCTGCTTCTCTTAATTTATCCATCTTCTCTACGGCTTGTTTAACAAGTCCCGCGACTAAAGTGGTGGCGAGATTGGTATCAAAAAGAAATCTGCTGTCATTCTCAACCAATTCATCATTTGACAAGTTTGGTAAATGTTCAACCCCGAGCGGCCTTGCAGAGGAACTCAAGCTATCTCTCTTACACAGTATGTATGTACATCTTTCAAGGCCATTCATGGCAGCCTCCCGTACCCAAGAACCAACATCACCGCGGTTATCAATCGAGTAGTCTTCAAGAGCATTAAATAAGCTCATCATAACTTCCTTCTTTATCAGAAGGTACAGAGACATGACATCCTCCTCAGAAAGAGAAGGAGCCTGCTCTCTTTCTTGAGTTAGTGTCTCACAAACTGCTACGAGTCCTTTGACAGCATTTACTCGCGCTTCAGCATCTCTATCTTCAGGGTTATCCTGCGCACAACTTCCATTAGAATATAAGCTCGTCAAATACTTTCTTTCATGGTAGAACACGGAAAAGACAACTGTCACAGAATTCTTCTACCAGGCTCACCTCTATCGCACAAGCACCACAAAGCTTGATTAAGACATCTTTCCATTTGGTGGCCAAAAATTGATATGGTAAAACACCTAATCCCAATGCAGATCCTCTCCGCACTGCCACATTTTGATTGCTTAACTGATCCAGATACATTGTCGTTGCATCAGACAGACTTCCATCACAAAAATATGCAACAGTAAAATGTTTCAAGGCTCTAACAGCAGCATCCTGTTTAGCAAACAAGCATAAAATTAGAATGACTGAGAAAATCATAAAAACTAATCATAAAACTAAAAGCAAAAGCTGATTTTTCCGAAATTCTTTTCCAGGAAACATTCACCTGTATCTGAGAATTAGGATGTCTCAAGTTCTCACTGAGGGTATCAAGTAAACTCCGAATTATCTTCTTAGGTACCAACAAGTGCGACAATGAGATGCACTCAATAAATCGGGAAACAGCTGCTCGCATTATCTCTCCACCTTTCCCTCGGTAAAGCCGTGCTTTTTCTATTGCAGGAACTATACCAGCAACTTTTCTCTGCTTATCTGTACATATGGACATGCCATAAGAACCTAGTATACCGGATTTGCATCTAGTAGCTAAAAAGAAAAACATAGTAACAATGTTAATTGCTCATTGATAGCATGCAAAGCAATCACTCAAAAAAAATGATATCGGGTGAAGCTGTTCTCCTCTGGGAATTTTACGCTTCTACCAGGTAAAATGGATAAATTTCCAAGTTCCAATGCGCTAATCATTTCAAAGCAAGTCAATCTATAAAATCCTGAGAACTCTAAAGAATCCAAGAGCAAGACTTTGACATATTTTACTGATTGACAAGAAGATTAAAGGGCACTAACCATCTGGAAGAGGATAATGACATTGATACAAAGACAAACTAAGTTCTGCAGCTGCTAAGGTCGCACCATGGCGCATGCACAAATCTGATGATAGAGTGCAAGGAATCAACTTCTCCAGAATATAATTTGCAAAATATTCAGGATCATATTTGACAAGAGCAGAAAGTGCTTCTGCAGCAAGTTCCCTTAAGCTTTTATCCTGAAGAGATCGAAGGTAAGGAGCTGACAAGCCCTTGGAGATACAAGCAAAGATAAAAGTAGGTAGGTACAATGATATAATTCTGATTTTAAGCCGATATGTCATCTCAAAATTAGTGTGAGCAGGCAAAATGAAAGAATAGGTATAAAATCTTGGTAATATATGCTTTAAACACTGTCATTGAAGATCTAACTGTGTTAGCTACAAAAGAAGAAGACAAATCAAGCGAAGCTGATTAAATGCAATTGCATGAATTAACAACTAACAAAGAATCTATAGACTAATGAATGCTCCAAATGTGTTATAGTAAATTTGAACAGAGTTGGCACTCCAAAATGCTTCATTTGCAGTAAGCTACTTGCATAACTTTGAATAAAGTACTCAATAAATTGCAACCACCCCTCTTCCGTCCACCAGCTTCTTCGAAGTCATCATTTGACTGGTCCAAAACCATATTTCACTCATGCCTTTCAGTAACCAAGTCCTAATGAAACTATGAGCATCACAATAATCCTAGATCCTTCCACAAAATTATCCAGAAGAAACTCGGCAGACACGGTCCAATTCAATATTCCAACTTCAGCAACCAGAAGCAGAATCTTGGACAAAGTCATATATACTTTATGGTGATTTTAGATCCTTAAAAGAAATACTTACCCAGTGACAAATTTTGCTGTTCAGCAGTTCTTCCGCAAATGCATGTAGATACCCCTCATATTGTGCTATACAAACAGCAACATGGAGGTAAGAATTCACCCGCGATGAGAGAGAAAAATAATCTGCTGTATTTACTATGTCAATGCCATGAGGGTAACTTCCTTGTCTTCCTACGTTCTCTTGAAAAGCTGCTGCAGAAGCTCTCCTACAGTTCACCTGAGAAGATACGTTAAAATTCTCAATAGAACAGAATAACGTGATACCTTTCCAATGAGTAAGGAGAAATTGGAATAGTAGATAGTATTCTAAGAAATGCTGTGTTTCACACCTCACGATCATAGCAAGCCACTGTTAAAAGATGAGGAGCCAACTGGTCCAATATGTTCCTCATATCCGTGTGATAATATGCACGTCCAAAAGCCCAGCAAACATAGGCGGCAGCATCACGTACATGTGATCCGACGCTATGGGGACCTCTCCGTATATCATAATGCAGAGCCTATAATGCAATTCCAATAACAATCAGCACAATCTGTGGAGTAACATGTCCCCTCCCCCCTCCCAAAAAATAATAATAATAATAATAATGATAATAATAATAATAACCCCCCTCCTCTACTTTTCTTCTCAGGGCAGAAACAATCCACAGGAATGACGTTTAGATTAATAACGCCTACAACCAGGATATTCAGCCGAATGCTTTGTAAAAACCATTTAAGAAAGTCCTAGTTAGATGCTCATCCAATTAAAGAAACGAAGTCCAGAAAAATGACTATATGAGCACGAGCAGAGATAGCTTCTGACCTATCCCCACCACACCACCAAAGACAAAAAAAAAAATGGTGCTTAGATCCTCCAAAAAAAACAAAATAGCATGACTGCAAACAATGCATGACTATGCCAAAATACTGTGTAAGCTCAAAGGTCTAACACTCTCCTGATGCCCTGCACACGCAAACAAACAGTATCATTTAATCTTCTTCTGGTCTTTGCAATAAAACAACTTCCCGCTGGTTTTCTTACTATTATTATGATAGAACAGGCAAGAAATGGCATTGCCCAAAGAAAACCAACCTTATCAAAGAACCCAGCTAGTCGAATGCATAAATTTCACTTGCAATTATCGTACTGAAATGGGAAAAGATAGCGATGACCGACGTTGACTAAGTATTTATAGTGCAGAAGGAAATTCCGAAATAAACTAGTAGATTGTAGAAACCATCAAACATCATCCAACACAAGAATACTGAAGTAAAATTGGGGGCCTAGAATGATATTTTATTGGAGGAACTAAATTGGGCCCCAACCTTCACAACCACTGGAACTACTTTGGGAAGACTATTTGGCAGCAATAGTCCTCTTCTTGCTAGTTCAGCCAGTGCTAAGCAGCCCCCATGCCAGGAACCATCTCCCTGGAACACCATGGCAGGTCAAAATAAAAACACAAGTAAAATTGCCTTTCATTATTAGTAACACAACTAAAATTGCTACTATTGAAGAGACAAAAGTCAGAGGAATAAACTGAAAAGCTACAACATGGCAAACTCGCAACATTGTTATGAAAAATGTGAAACTAAAATAAAATGAGAGAAACTACATGGGATACCTCTCCAGGTGAAAACAACTCAAGGACGGACGACAGGACCTCTTCTGCAAGAATAGAAGTCAAACGGGAAGTTATGCGGCCAATACCTTTAGCAGCAGACCAGCGCACGACGGTATCCTGGATGAGAGATAATCTACACATCAGATATACATTTCCACATACGTAGATTTTGACATGGTGAAAAGGAAGCAAATTGCACAGAGCCAAATTAGATATACTGCTATCGTACAAACATTTGATTGATCCATGATCTCAAATTCCCAGCATCATAATTTATTCTTCCCATGCAAAAGGAAAATTATTGATAGGCACCAAAGGCTGCAACCCTTTAATAATCATGGTCGCGAATATCTTACATTGCGGCTGTTCTATTTACAAAATGACCACCATTGTCTCCCTAATGAAATGAATCAACTTATCTCCACTAGCAAGCGTGACAACTACTTGTTCTGCAAATATTCTTATATTTTTGTCTCTACAAAATTAAGAAATGAGGAGACATCAACAAGACCAGTTTCTTCTGATCCGGGTGGCTCATTTGAAGCCCAAAGTTCCATATCTGTCAAGGCAGCCATTCCCAGCCCACTTTTGAGAATGATGACCATGAGAACATGTGGCTCTAGCTCATGGACAACAAAAAATCAATTCCTAACACAGGTTCAGCACCATTATGCATATGGACCCAGGTACGAACATTGGAAACCATGGGATTCCAAGCGCTGACATTAATGACAGAAAACTAGAAACAGGTAAATAGTGGCAGAACCAGAAGCTTGACCATAACATTCGAAGATCATAAATTTGAAGGATAAAGTTTGACAACAAAGTGCTGGCTTGATGACCTCCACATTTCCTTCCTCTTATCAAACTAGACAGAACCACTTCATGCAAAAGTACCCTCTGGTACACTACTACAGAAAAAAGTAAATTGACGAAAAGGAAAGGCATCTGGTATTGCTGTCATGAATGTCTGCAAGGTGGCATCCACTTCACAGCAATGCCGCCAACACAATCGTGCAAGATGATATTTGTTCAAATATTGACTTTTCTATCAAGTTTAATGAAGATATACTTTGCAACTCATATAAAAGTCCTAGAAGGATCAAGGTTTTTCTTTCAATTTAATTAATATCAACTAGGATTTGAGTATCATCAGGATTTTACTATGTTTCTATTCCAAGATATTATGTTTCCTTTTCCAATTATGTTTAGGAATAGTATCTTTGGAAGATTCTATAAATATTGTCGTAATTCTTTCTTTTCAATAAAGTTGATGAATTATCATATTTTGCAGTGTTTGCTTTGGGATTGTGTGATGGAATTTTTCTCTCAGGTGTGATATTTAGGAAGCTTATGGTGTGATGCCCGCATTCATAGGAATTTCTATTCAAATTCTCAATTGGTTAGGCTCACTATGTGGGACTTGTCATCCTACATCGCATTGTATGGACATGGTAATCCCACAGACCTTGTATTTGTTTTCAAAGGAAAATGTTGAAAAGAAAGGGTCAGACGAGTTAGTTAAATCTTTTAAGAAGCTAATAACTATTCACATTTATTCAGTGTTTCGTGAAAATCAACAACCAAGCTTTGTCACTGCTTCTGTTAAGAAGAATAATTAACATTCCTATACAAGAAACTTGGCCACGTGATTGGGGAAGCCATGAAAAAGAAATTAACAGCCACAAGGGAACAAGTACATTACTAGACAATGGATTATTGGCCATAATGGACAGTAACATAATACCTGATAGATTATCACACTAAACAATTAATAGCAATGGCTGGATTTTTGTTTTAGATTTTTCTACTCAAATTACTATGCAAACCTTATCAGGTTTTGGTAAATAATAAAAAATGATTATTTTCCTTGGCTCAAGTGGAAATATAAATTCAGAACAGTGATTCTCATAATTAGTCTTCTAACAAGGTAAAATCTAATCTCTTCAGCTGTGCATCTTACTACAAAGCAGGACATTCAAAAGGTTATTGTGCAATAGAAGTCTGCCCATCAGACATACCGTATCTCTCAACCCAGAAAGCAAAACTTCCATGATCTCTTCTATGATTTCTGGTACATCCGCATCATCATCCTGCATGTTCTGTAAAATAATTCCTGAGGTCGCAGCGGCATCAAGTTGGTCCAACTTCTGGGAGGCACTTGAGACATTTCCCCCAAGTGACCTTGTTCTACTCTGCCAGGCATAGGGAAGAGGCACAAAAACAGCTACTAAATAAGCTTTTTGAAAAACAATTAAGCTTTTTGAAAATTGGTCATTTTGATGACACAGAAAAAGACATCAAACCTGCTTTTAGTAACTGTAATCTAGAAACGATATGAAAAATTTTAGTTTGACTGCCGTACAAACATCACCAAATTTCACTACTGACTAGTCACATAAGTAGTGTAACCAAATTGTAAGAATAACGTAGAAATTCAACTCAGAAAAAGTACACAAATTCATATTTGACCCCACATGACTTACATTAGAGCTTTATGAAACATTTTTTTTTCCATACTTTCAAACTAAGCACAAAGTTATCCACAGAAAATCAACCAAGAAATTCAAATGTCCACAAAAAGCTCTGGGTAACAAAAGCACTTCAAACTTTTGATATATAACCCACAAGCATATTGGGATAATAGCACAAACGCATGGACTCTACCTCATCGTTTTCTGACATTAGTCATCCAAAGAACAGGTCGGTAGACGAACACAAAGATGTGAACCAACTAGTGAAAGTATCTAATAACACCTCATGTGATGCACAACCTTACCCTAATTTGTCTTATGGACATACTTGAGCAACCTTATTCAAATAATATTGGGGTCAAGCTATTAAGATGCTAAGTTGTAAGACTAGAAAGAAACCTGCTAACATAAACATGAAAATTATACTGTCATCTCCTGCCAATCTGCATATTCTATCAGAAATCAGGATTATTCTAAAGAGGCAAGTGCTCTAGCAAATCTAATAACAAATGTTAAACCAAGCCAATATGTCCAATGTTCGACCAAAATAATAATAATAATACGTCCAATGTACAATGCAACTATGCATTTTCAACTAAAATTGCAATAAGAAATACGAGAACAGCGCAGTGCGAAGAGAACGAAAGATCTCTGATAAATGCCTACAACTGCAATCCACACAAGGACATTACCTGAGAATAACCTTGAATTTTCAGTGCAGGCGTATCATTGTTTTGTACAAAATTAGAAATTTGTTCTAAACAGTTACTGACCCCACTTTACAAAAGACACTGAACACAAGTACTACATGGCATAAAGCATTCACTTGGATTGAGATCAGTCAAGCAGTTCTTTTGGATGATGTTTGCATTAGAAGTAGCACAACACTAAGCACATAGGGCAATGGTACATTGGGAAATTAGTACATGATCTTCAGCATAAGTTTGTATAAAGAGACATATGAAAGCCCTCATGTACTAACCATATAGCGCCATGATGGTAATCGATAAGGAAGGCAAGTGAGGCCAATTCGCTGACTCAACTTCACCAAAAATTTACGAAGTAAAGGACTCCGGGCAGCAGTGCTGGATTTGCCTAAGCTCGAGATGTCATTCCACAAGCTAGGGACTATATCAAGTAAGAGATTCCGACTACCTACCTGGCCAAAATGGGACATGAGATAAAAAAAAGAAGAAAACAAAGGCATAAAAGAGTTATTAGGGGGAAGAGGAGCATCTAGACAGCATAAGTAAAGGCCGTGTCTCATCGGTGATATTGTATCCAAAAGTCAGAGATAACCAGCTACTGTGCAAGAAATCTCACCAATTTATCCCTAATCTGGAAGAATGGATCATATGAATAAACAGTAACTTCATCATGGAAATCCCCAGAGAGAGAGAGAGGCTCCAGGTATGTACATGTATACTGTCAGTCAAAAACCTATTAACCAACATGTCCACTTGATGTGACAAAAGTACCTTGAAAAGGGCTGCCAGAGCTTCCACTACTCCCAGTAACTGGAAGTGACCCATGACATCATCTTTACTGGAAGAGAGAACTTCATGTGCCCAGTCAATAAATCTGAAGGTGAACATGGAAAGAAAATAAGCAGGGGCATATAAACTAACAGAAAAATATAACAAAACAGAAAAACGAGATATCTTTGAGCCAAGTCACACTAAAAAATCGAAGTTTGATATTTCAATGGACATTGAGACAGTTTTGAACGGAAATACTGCAGAAGAGATTTTCTCATGCAATTCCACTTTCAGAAAAACTTTGCAAAAGAAAAATAGGGAAAAAAGGAAAAGAAAAAACCACTTAGGAAGTAGAGGAAATTCGGAGTTTTCTTTTCCCTCTATTCCTGATTCAGCAATGTAACGGACCAATCACGAAGAGAGTAACCTGATAAATGCTTTTGGCATGTCTGGACGTGTCAGAAGTCTTGATAGCAGCAATCCAGATATGGTTCGCATCGGACCAGCACTTGAAAGGTAGTCCTTACAGAATCCCAGTACTCTTGACACCAAAGGGGCAGGCTCAAGTTCTCCCGGCTCATTATTGCAGGCAATACTTGAGTCAACAGAAGCAATGTCGAAGGGAACCAAGACAAGAATAGAAAGCCACAAAAGGATCACACATTTTGCTTCCATTTCACCAGTACTTTCCTGTCGCAGTGAGGTTCCTGAGTTTGTGTCATGGCACTTCTCCAAAAGAGATACCGCAAGTTCCAAATCAGAAACTTGATGTGGGAAGAACTTGATCACAGCCTTGTAACCACATACAGTGACAAGGGAATATATGATTATGCATATGGGCTTGATTATATCGAGAATTTCATCAGATGCTGCTACTTCGATTGTTCTGGAGCGAATAATGAACATCAGTGGTGAAACTATGCTCTCCAAATAAGGTTCTATAAGCTGACCCTGTTCTTGATACTTGTCCATCTGCATGCACAAGATTAAAGTTTACCTTATTTCAAAACAAATCCTTCCAATGAGGAATTCCTAAAGAGAATATGCTGTGAAAAATGCAAAAGCTTGTACTTGAACACTAACACCAGAGTACAAAAGATCCCGCATATAAGAAAAACCAGAGAAGTCAAAAACTTGAGCAGTCACACATGTTACAGGTGGAAAGGTACTATTTCAATTCACAGCAAAAATACAGTAGAGGTTCTGTAATATTCACACATCTGCACACAAACGTTCCCTAGTTTTTTTCTTTATCCTCCGCTAACCAACCAGCCAGAAAGAGCAACTTATTGGACTATGATGGTCCAATATTTTGACAATTCTTAGACTTATGTGCACTGTCAGAAGATTAAACAAACAGCTGACAACAGATCTTTCAGATATTTTTAAGGTGCGAAAAAACATCATAAAATGATGGAAAGAAATGTCGACAGCATCAACCTTATATGACTAATTTTGCTCACGAAGTGACCAGAAGTCCCAGCTCCCATGACCACGAAACCACAGTAAAGAGGGGGGGAACTTTCTTAAAGAGGTTACTCCATTTTCATGCGCCCAAAAGGTTAAATTTTTTTCCCAAAAAACATTATTAACAAACAAAGAATGCACCCATAGAAGTACGCGAGAAGCAGAACAAGCTGAAGAACAGTGGAGACCCATTCAGACTTCTAACGATGAGATCCTGCAATCTTCTCCCACTTCTTCCGAGCACATTTCCACAGAATGCAGTTTGGTACAGACTTCCGATCATTCACAAAAACAGTCTCATGCCAGCATTTGCTGGTGAGATTCAAACTACAGTAAAATCCTTCCTCAATCAAGTACATTTTAGATCAGTTTCATCTTCTTCTATTGCGTCTCGATCAGCGAAATTCGAACCACGAGGACAAGCGAGGATTCCCTTCAAACTGAAATGCGAATCAGAACCGCATGTTCGCCACACAGAAAAAACTCCACACACCGACGCGCAGTAGCCGGGAGTCGCACAAACGGAAAGAGCGCAGAGAGACGGAGAGGAAGTTACGATGGATCGGATGCCGTGGACGGAGGACGGATCGGAGACGCGGCCGTGGGAGATGATGCCGTCGAGGAGGGACTTGACGAGCTGCCATTCCTGGAGGAAATACTTCTGAAGCACCCGCTCCTTGGAGTCGTGCTCGTCGTCGTCCTCGTTGATGGGTGCAGCGACTGAATCTTCTTCCTTCGCCTTCACTCCCTCCGTCGTCGCCATGAGAGAGAGAGAGAGAGAGAGAGATGCTAGCGGTAGTGGATTCTGAGGACTGGCCTTCACAGAGGAGCGAGATAGTAAATGTATAAACGAAGAAGAGGAGCGAAAGCCGAAAAATACCTTTGGGAAAATAAAAGTTCGAAAAAAAATGTCAAACAAATTTAAATAATAAAAAGGGAAAATTCCGTTGCCGGGACTTGAACCCGGGTCTCTCGGGTGAGAGCCGAGTATCCTAACCAACTAGACTACAACGGATCTTAGTTTTGGCGTTCAACTAATTTTATAAGTAGGAAAATTTTGAGGCACGGCGGCACCAACAAATCACAGCCATTCTCCTTTCGAGCTCCATTTTTGGGCAAGAATAGAGTCTATTCCTATTCCATGGACAAATTTCCAAGTAGAGACACGTTTAATAACGACACACTTTCTATTCTCCAAATAGGAATTCATTTGATAATAGTTACGATTGGGCGGCAGACAGAACCATCAACAACCGTAACGCACCATTTTGGCTCCTTCGAGCCTTCTTTGTCTCATAAGACCAAAGAAAGATTATATGCACAAACTATCATTCCAAGCTTTGATTATACGGGGTATAGAATCCAAAATGATGAAATTCTTATGCGTCGAGCTTTGGGTAAAAGAAAAGGAAAGGAGAACACACGACCAAACTTTGTAGTTCAGCACTCTCTCTCTTAGGTTGGACAAAGACACGGCATCTCTATGAAGCTGAGATCCACGCGATCTTATTCTATGTAGTCACGCTGAGTCTGAACCGAACTCAAGTCATCGTCCCCTTGAGCCGCGGAACATAGAGTTTCTATCGGTATTCTTAATTCAACTACGCATTCGAGATCGGGGAAAGAACGTGCTAGACTCCGAATGGTCGTGAACATATGGCTGCAGTAAAACTTGACTTGTTCCACACATCCGAGAAAAGAATGGAACGCAGTTACATTTGGAGTATTCATCTGCTAGTGGAACTCGCACCATGTTTCATTTACTGTGGTACACTTCACAGACCAACCAACGAAACAATAATCTCTCACCATCTAAACAAAGTTCTCTTTCCGGCTGCCGATAACATTATATTTCGGTATCACTCTGATCTTTCTCCGACATGACTGACATCGGGCAGCAGCTCCACCACGATAATTCCATAGATTGAGCTCCAGGCTTATGTCGAATTGAATCATAACCAATTCAATTCAGGACTGCTTCTGTAGAGATTCTTGGATAATTGATGTTAGCGATGGATGAAGCCGAGCCGTCCTCAAAGAACGAGCTTCGCTTCTTCCTTTAACATGTTCCTCCCCCAATGGCCACCGAGGTCGCAGATCATACTGTGGCACAAACCAACAGATATCATCTTTCTTAAGCTGCAACAAATCAGGGTATCCATATATAAATGTGTGAGAGCGAAGCCGCTCACACACATGCATATACACCACAAACCGTACAAGAGATCGGTGCATCTAAATGCGATACAGGAACGACTTAAGATAATCAGGAGAATATATGTCTAAAATGTGTAGGAATGAAGCATCACAAGTTAGTTCCACAGTGACGGGGAATGTAGAGGCAATAAAACAGAGACATACAAACCCTCACATAACAAATAACTTCATTTTGGCTGGACAAACAAGCAAATTTCATTCACCAACACTCAGATCAAGCCTGCTGCAAAGGATACATCGGTTCATCATACTCCAATTTCACAGATGTTTAAAAAATGAAAGATGCATTAAATGTGGATAACCAATAACGTGAGAAATGCAAAATTCCCAAATTTAAGAAACGTCTCATTGAAGCCCCGTTACAAGACCTGTTCAGCAGTATCTTAATTGACTGACACAATATACGTGAACGTTTAACTCAACATATCCCTCTTTCAAATTATATTTTTGCTAGCCCAACCCTAGTGGTTACTGCCTGGTTAGGGGTTCCTGTTAACCAAGCACCAGGACAGGCAAACCAGTATTGAACAAAGGGCCTCAGCCCATCCACTGGTCTATCTCATCAATAAAATTCTGCTTGTTAATATCCCACTTTGTTATAGATAATCAAAAATACGAAGACAAAACCACTACGCCTGCTGTATATTATTTATTAAAAAGAAATTGTGGGGCTAAAGTCCATTTAATGTGATCAAGAAAATTTAGGAGGTGCTTTTGCAAGGTTAATCTTCCTAGAAAGCGTGAACTTCCTGAGTTATACTTATTGTCAATCGTTTGAAAACACAAGATGCAGACATCATCATGCAATTATCCCTTGATCGAATTATTCTACAAGTGCAAACACTCTTTCATTTGTACTTGTGTACTATTAGTCTTTTGATACAGAAAGAAACAAAAAAAAAAAAAAAGGAAAAGAGCACATCTGATCACTATCGTGATCTTGTTAAACTTTCTTGAAATCTGACACAAGAATTTTGACCTCCATTTCGATTGAATTAAGTTTTGATCCGTGCTTAACCAAGAGACATTAACCATTTGTAGTTTGTGCAACTTCCATACGAATCTAATCTAATGTAAGACTTTTCACAATCTATCCCATGGCTTAAGGGACACATCCCGCTAAAGCTTTCTGGAATGGGCAGAGATTCATCATATGATTTGAACTCTCGTGGAGAGTTCTGATCGAAAACATGCATAAATCTTAATATTTTGGAAAGCACCCAGGTAAATTCGATTGTGGTTCATTGTTTTCCGTCCCTGTTCCAGCAGGCTAGCAAGAGTTGTACGCAGTAATAACAAACTGAGGACGTGAAAATCTAACCATAGCATCTTTGGGTTCGTCTGCTGGTGGTGGAGGATCAAATCTACCCATCCGGAAGTGCTCAATGCCAGTCCAAGCTATCATCACACCTAGTCCCGTAAGATAAATGTCTTCAGCCCTCTGTTAGAGGCAATCTACCTTCGTAATAAACAAATGATAGTGCCAATTATGCTTACAGAGCAATTTCAACTGGTTTACAACTTCTAGATCGACTTTTTCATGCTTCTTTCGATTAAATCCATAAGCTTTGATAAACCTATGCTGTACGCCAAACCTTGCAAGAAACTAACAGGAGTGCACCTACACCCGTATATGTAAGTTGTGACACAATAAAAACTCAAAAGCCTTTTGATTATTCAAATTAAGAAATGCACTCCATAGTTGAATATTTCTCCGAATCCTGGGCTTGGTTTGCTTAAATCCCAACAGATGTCAAAGACTAAAGCCTTTTGATTAATTTTATCCCAGCACTTTCCCTTGAATAATTACATTCAGAAAAATCCCAAGAATGATTGACTACAAGTTCCATGATGTCATAACTCCTCTTGCCAGATGAAAGAAGTCATTGAAGAGCAACTTACCACCCCAAACGGACGACTTACCATTGTCAGTGCAAAGGGTAGGTGGAGGACACACAAGTTCCAGGCTCTTTCTCTTCACTACTTGATCAAGCCGAGACCTGACATACTTATTCGATGCAACCCCTCCCGAAACAACCTATACAAGGCATATCTTGACGTCACATATCAAACAAAAAATGTCGGAAAGCCTATGTGTCAAAGCTCTGAGGAGGCAGGTAATGCAAAGTTAATTAGTAATGGTACCAGATACTTCAATGAAGGCTCCATCTCCATTGCCCACTCAATTGCACGTTCACACCTCTCCTCCAAGTGTAAAACTGCAACTCTCTGCATGTAACAATCGTATATCAAGTTGCAAACCTTTTGAAGCATACAATAGTGTTGTTTTCTTAAACAACACCCTGCAGCTGGAAGATTTTAGTACCTGAAAGGAGGCAGCAATGTCAGCTCGGTCACTTCTATCTTGAGTAGTTGCTGAAGAAATAGGAATCTGAGCATTTCTGCATATGCCACATAAACACCAATAAGAAGACTATAAGAGGAACATGAAGAGAGTTGCGCAGTTTATATTGCTTCACCAATAAACTAGTTGATTGAGTGAAGTAACTCTCATCAAGCAGACAGACATAAGGACACAAATCCATTCTATGACATTTCAATCTCACAAGAGTGACCTAGTGACACTGCCGAAATGGTAAGATCTTTGGTGCAAGAAGAAGGGTTTGACCCCCTGGGTTGGACGAATTATCTGAAGAGGATCACTTAACCGTTGCAAGAGCACGTATGAAAGATGGATCAATTCCCAGATATAGATATATCTAAAATAAGACATGACCCAGCCTGAGTACCGAAATGGGTACTTTACAAGAAAGAATTGTTAACTAATCGATTACGATAAATTGGATGTGTGGATCCAATCACAATCTTATAATAAGAACATCTCGATATCGTTTACTAATTTCACAAGTCTATAACAATTAAGTACACTAGTATCATCTGTTTCCCATCCATGATGTTTAATCAAGGATCGTTATCAGATTGTCCAGAGCTTTGTCCTTCTTATTTCCAAATATGAGGCAGATTGTCCAGTGCTTTTTCCTTTTCATTTCCAAATATAAGAAAACCTAGACAAACGCACAATTTCTTTAATCAGCTATTCCATCCATACAGTAAATTATCCATTGGTGCTCATTTATTCCAAAGTTTTCTTAAGAGATGCCCAACATGTAGGGGAAAAGGATTAAAAGGAATGAGCATGTGAAAACCACTCTCAGACACAGTCTATTTATTTTTACTCGGTGGTAATAATTTAGTAGAAAGAAGAAAAGTGCTAACAATAGTTGTCGGCGTTCTTCTGACCACTGATCTTTAGTCAATCATATTTACATTTTAACTTAATATCAGCAGTGAAAAATGAATATATCCAGTACTTCAAGCATATTTACACCATAACGGAATAGCAAATACAGGATTATAAATTTACACCTGTTTTACTTACATATTTCTGGATTCTATTGCCAGCCTCACTTGGGTTTTCAAGCCAGCATAGGAGAAATTGCAATCTTTGTGCTGCTTCATCGGTGTCTAAAGTAGCAGCAGCAAGGAAAGATAAAAGGAAAAATGAAAAGAAAATAGAAAAAAGAGTGAGTAAGTATATGGATGCCCTATTGCATGAGAATCCTAAGAACACAAGCAGTAACGGAAATCATATTAACTGAGAATTTGACTGATTCTGCATCACCCTCCAGGGCAAGCTGCTCTACAGCTGGTCCGCCACTCCTCCTCATATCCAGACCTAGCCATTTTGCTGCCTTATCATATGCCTCGCCTATTGCATCATCTATTGTGGTGCCAAGTTGCACATACTGACCAAGACTCCGAGCAAGGATAAGTAGATTGTGTCCACCTACATAACATAGAAACAAACCACAGTCACAGTTTTTCTCCTTAAAGTTATGGCTTAAAGAAGCAATGCATTAAGAAGTCAAATCTTAACTCAGCCATGAACTATATGCTTGAGACAAATAACAGGGAGTCAAGAAGAATGGCAATCAAAGCTAAAACTTAATTATATGAAGTGCTTCCTGATGTTACTACTTGAGTAGACAAACTTTGAATTATAAACCTAATGGACCAACCTATCACTAGACTAGACATAGACGGTATTACCAAAAATACACATACATCCATTTCTTCGTTCAACAAAATCATTCCATCCATCTTAGCTAAGAACAAGAGCTTATGCAGGTGACTGGGAAAACACAGAAGAACTTTTGGTCAAACACCAAAGAACAGGTTGGTTTTCTCATATAAGTGGTTGGTTTATAATGTGTGTATTTAATTTCAAGGAATGTTTTTAACATTCTCACAGCAATAGATACAAAACAGCAATAGATACAAACCACACAGCATAGAGAATTTAAAGACTAAATGAACACAAACATGCATGATTTTAAGTTGGATAGTATTACAAGACAGCACGACACCAACACAACAGACACAAAGTGAAAAAGAATTAGAAAACACAAATTCAGCACAAACAAACATGACCAGACCAAACCCAACTTATATGGCTTGATATGTTTATTTTGCTAATCTGACATGGTTTGATAACTGTCCTGAAGTTTGAGATATTTAGTTAAATTCAGGCGGACATAAAAATATGTAACACATAATAACAAATTGCCAACTGTACACTGGTAAGTTGATACATAAAGTCCCATTGCAAGTTATTTAGTAAAAAATGCAATCTAGAATTGAGACATTGGCCATTCATGAACTTCAGTGTTTGCAGTCATGATAAACTCATGAGAATCCACAGGTACTAACAATGAGAAATAGGTTGAGTGATGAAATATTTAGGCTGCAACACATATCTCCCATGTAGACTCTACATTTTCAGTAAAACCACAAAAAAATCTCCCAGCTACAGTTTTGCAGAAGGAGAATACATATCAAATGCACATTGAAGCCATAGAATTCAATTTACTACAAGTAAATCATCCACTCAAGATGCCCATATCAGTTTCAGGGACATGGTGTCTTCTAATCTCTAAGAAGCAATTCAAGACGGTTTTTCTCAACCCCAAATGAAGTCAAAGCATGTGCAATGCCAAGAATATTAATCAAAGTATAAAGGATTACCAATACTTACCAGAAATGAGAAGGGCCAAGAAAGGAAACTGCAAATCTTGTTGGACTATCCTGCAGCAGGAAGGAAGTACATTTATTATCACTAAGCATATCCTCCTTGATTTATATCAAACCACTTCAATAAAAGAAACGTCATCACCCTAAAGAAGGGAAGAGAAACATTCAAGTCATCGTAGCATGCTGTCACTAATTTAGTAAAATACCACTCTTAATAATGAGGAACGATTTGATTTTGTCCTTCAACATGTCTAATGCGCATGTTTCTGCCAACTATGTAAAATTCCTAACTTGGTATGAACAGTTACCTATTCTTTTCTCACCTTGCAACTAAAGCATGGGCCTCCATGTGGTGGACGCCAACAATAGGCTTGCTGAAGAGCCCAGCAATGTTTCGAGCTTTTCGCACACCGACTGCTCCACAGAAAGAACAAAAGAAAAGAAGCATGTAGCTATATACCACATAATATGATGCCATGAACAGGAACACATAATGCAGATTTCAGGGAGAGAAAATAAACTATTCTGGATCTCCAAATTACTTTCTGGCAATCCATCAAAATAAAACAACCAAAGCTTCTCAGCTCAGTTCATATAGCTGCTGCTATTTATGTTTGAGACAGGTGCATGCAAGAAAAGCAAAGCATAAATGTGTAACTTTAACCATCAAAAGAACAGGCTCGAGCTAGTCAGCATCAACATACCATATGTTCTTAAAAAACGACATCATGTTCAACCAAGCGACCTTCAATTCCACCATCAAAACTTGGCCGATTAGTCCAACATATAACATATAACACACTCTACTTCAGTCATTTTTGGCCAGAGACCCACTTTAGGTTTCTAAGTATGTAACCAGGACATTTTCAAATTCACCGAAGCCCAAGAACCATGGCATGAGAAAAGAAAATATCAGGCACACCGGACAGAATTTTTGTTTGCTGCTTGTCGACAAACATCAATGGAGTACATCACCAAAAATATGAACCAGATACTCTGCTTCATCAAGTAAAAGAGAATAAAAACCAAAATGTCAAATTACCGCGAAGGCAAAGGCTTAAACCAGGACCAATAGTAACAGCAACTGCAGACAAGTCTCTGGCTGTCAGATTAGCCTTGCTTAGTGCTTCCTCAACAACCTGGATTAAAGTAACAGAACTTTAAAAGTGAAAAGAAGTTCCCAATGTATATGATGCCCATAAGGCCATGTTGGCTCATCAGTCAAAGAAAGGGATGGCCAAAAAACTGACAGGAGCTGTTGCAGTAATAATAGAAGTGGGCAATAACAAAGCAAATTACAGACAATTGCCATGATGCTAATAACGTTACATAAGGATCAAAATGATAAAAGGTCACCTGATCAATAGCTTCGGCATGAGCAGCTTCCGCCATTTTGGGGGCAACACCTCCATATAGAACAAGCAGATCTGCCTT
Source organism: Psidium friedrichsthalianum (assembly GCA_019149425.1). Taxonomy (NCBI): domain Eukaryota; kingdom Viridiplantae; phylum Streptophyta; class Magnoliopsida; order Myrtales; family Myrtaceae; genus Psidium; species Psidium friedrichsthalianum. The sequence goes on along the minus strand of JAGVVM010001086.1, from coordinate 31,571 downwards.
GACATATAAAGGTATGAACTCAGGTAACCGCTGGCACTATAAACAAGAACTATCCTTCTGCCAACTTCAGACAGTTATCGGGTAATATTATTAATAAGAGAAGGACTTCCTCGGCAAAAGATAACAAAGTTCATAGAGGAATGTGCACCACACGAGACTGAACCTCCCCAAATCAAGAAAGGCTTCATCATACATAATGTAAACGGTAGAAGATTGGGTGGACAGCCAGTTATCTTGAAAACAGCAGAGCACATTGCCAAATACAAAAGTTAAGCTCCGTTTGGAATGGGAATAAATTTACCTAATTTCCAACCCACAGAAGCACATGAGACAGAAAATGAAAATGAAACTTGTTTTTTCAATGATTAAGATGCAAACTGGTAAGCTCTTCCATTAGTTATACAGTTGACGGATATAATTTGTTTGGATATTCCTGTCAAAATATCATTAACTGTAATGACTCCAAACCAAGCTCCAAATGTTTTTCTACCTGTCTCCCCAACCTCACCATGCGCACACACGCACGCACCCCCAAAAAAAAAATACTAAAAAAGGCACGAAGAAGAGTTGTGGAAGTTCAAAAATTAAGTCATTGCCGGATGGTGGAGTCAATGCAGCAGACAATCTGCTGTACATTGCCATTTTGCGCAGCCCTTGGGTATCTAGAGCAATACTGCTATTCATCGTTGATGATTGAACTTCCGTATAATCCATCTACCAAGCACTCAGCTTAAACTGTCATCCTAAGGCACATTGGGCAACCACGCTTTTCCCATTGCTACATTCCGAGTTCACCCTAATTATGTGCGGAAATTCAAAGCCGAAGAGAAAAGAGGAGACAATCTAACAGCGCCCAAACAAGAGTACAAAATCAGTATCAACAAAGTAACACACGTATCATCAGCTCCTTAATGCATAAAGCACGCCACAGAAACCAGAACTACCATAACGAAGCCATGTACCTGAGACGACACGACTTGACTTAGAATTTTTCCATCGCCTCTCACCTGAACGCAAAAACCACCGATCAGAAAACCAATAATCGCCGCAAAACTACCCCCTTTCGAGCGATCAAAATGTCGAGAGAGAGAGCTCACAACGGCAGCCGCGGTGTCGTCACAGCTCGTTTCGATGCCGAGGACGACCAGATCATCGCCATCCGCGGCTGCCGTTCCTCCGCATGGAACCGAGGAACGGGAGTTCCTCGAGGTCGAGAAGCTAAAGGAAGGAGAATCCAACGGAGCACTGAAAGGCGGCCACGACGAAGAGAGCCGCACGCGTCGCCGATTGCGGCGGGTCGATCTTCCAACAGAGCTTAGCGCCGACGGAAGCGAGAGCTTCGGAATGAAGTGAAGGCGAGAAAATGTTGCAGAGAGGGAGAGTAGCGACGAGGACACCATGAGAGAGAGAGAGAAGAGCCAGCGTTCACTGAACACTGAACAGTCTGAACTCAAGTTCTTCCACTCTCCGCTTCAACTTTTCCAACCGCCCGTTAGAGGTGAGCGATTTTCGTTCTGATCCAGTTTTTTTTAAGAATCAAGAACCGAACCTGTGACGTCGATTCCCAATTTTCAGAATTAGAGACTCGACCGCCAATCCAATCCAAGTCAATTCCCGAGTCCAATGGAGTCAAATAAATATTATCAAGTCATAATTTTCAAAAAAATAACTTTAAAACAGTAAATTTTTGTCCAAAAAAATAAAATGGTAGAATTTTCGAGCACAATCTACTTACTCATAACATTCGATCCGGTCCGATCTTATACCCTTGAAATGGGAAATCGAACCACGGCCATCTGGAATCGGGAACCGGACCACTAGTCCGGTCTAGTCGATCCAATTTACTCACCTCTAGTCTCAAATTGACTATAAATTTTTTAATTTATTCAATATAATCCTTAACCTGCAATGTTATTTTTAAACTTAAATTTATTCAATGCGATATCTGAATTTTTTGTACATATTCAATCTAATCCATGAACTACATGAAAAATACTCAATACAGTCCTTCTAATAATTCAAGTTCAAGGATAATATTGAATATATTGATACAACTCTAGAAATAAATTGATCATGTATCAAAAATTGAGAGTTAATGATGATATCACATGTTAAAGTTCAGAGACTATTTGTGCAACTATTCCACTTTTAATTTTCTATGTGCTTTTTCCTTATTATATGCATTTGTTTAAAAATTAATTTTTTACTTGTTTAATAGTCCTTAACTCGAGAAAATAACTGTGATGGATTTTATGTTAATCGGGCTCGCGAAAATAAATATGTTAATTTTTTCCATGTAAAAAGAACGAGTTGCAAACCATAGTAATGTATCACTGCCAAAATCCGTTTTGTCGATCCTATGTTAGTTAGGTAAATATTTTCCAAGTCATCTATGTATTCCCAAATTTGTAACGTAAGAAAGCGATCATTTTTTATTTATTTATTTATTTATGAAAAGTGTGTCATCAGCAACGTTTTTTTTATGTCTCCGAACTTTCTTAAAGATGCCTTGATGTATCAGCATGTTTTTTGTTCAAGAGATTAGAAGACAACATCCTCGATGCACATCCGCTCCTCTTGCTAATAAAGACAATAACATCTTTTCATGAAAGATTACTGACAAAATACCAAACATTTCCGAACAAAAGCGATAAGAATATGAATCTTGTACTCATCTATATTATTTTCTACTGTTTAGATGTGCGCTGAAAGAATATTCTCGCTACAAATTTATTAATCTTAATCTCTATTTTTTTTCAAAAAAAATGATTGATTTGACAAATATTTTATTAGAAAGATTGCATGTACAGCGCTTGAAATAATTGATCGATGAAAATATAATTTTTACCAACAATAATTTTTTGTGTAAACATTTACATAGAAGATGAAAATATATTCCGTTTATTTTTATAAGTGTTTTCACAAATAAAGAAAAGCTACATGATTGAGTACAATCATAAAAACGGGGTTCTTGTTTATTTGATGCAGTTGGCATCCCTACAGCAGTTGGCATCCCAAATGTCATCTCCGAGTAAAATTCCATCAATATGACGCCACAATGTCGAGGAGAAGCAAGAATAACAAGTAGCCAAATGTTCTCATCGCCAATGGCAATGCATATCATTCATTTGCCAGTAAAACTGGAGAAAAAGAAATGGAAAACAGTACCATTCTTTGGAGCAATCCATTTAGAAGCTTTACTCTTGTACCACAATCAGGGGTTCGACCACAAGACGAGGAGAACAGTACTCATCTTGATATTTTTGCAGTCAATTCTCTTACTAGCTTAGCAGCAACCATTGCCGTCATCCCATCAACAGTGTCACGCTGAGGGTTGAACTCGACTACATCAGCAGCAACTACATCTGCTTGGAGATTGTGGAGGATGTTCATCACATCACGGAAGGAGAGGCCTCCAGGCTCAATATGGGACACGCCAGGAGCGAAGGCAGGATCAAGGCAATCCACATCTATCGATATGTATACACCCTTGGCACCTTCTCCAAGTTTCTGTCGGACACAAAAAGAAAAAGAAAAAGGAGATGCGCATCATTCACAAATCCAAAACATGTGCAAGCTCTGGGACCGTCACTCATTAAAATATTTCACTGCTAATCATTTGAGTTATTTAGAGATTACATGATTTTTGAAAGTTATAAGAGCTCATGCACCTAACTTATAAGACATAACTCCGGGTCTAGATCAAGAAAATTGAGACAGAAACTACATTCTAAACTAACCAATCAACAATCTAGAGCTCCTTTATAACTACATATTTTTTAAATTTCAGATGCAGTGAAGAATGCTGACAGCTAGAAAAGTCATCTTCACCCATGGGCCATGGTAAATGCATCCAGGGGGTAGCAAAGGGAAACACGCTCCTCTGCTCCCATGTAGTTTCACAATGCAGAAGATAAAGAGGATGAACCTCCAAAGAGCCTTTAGTTTTCAACGAAAAAATCACTTGCCAAAGACTTCCCCAAGTCAAACTGTTCTGGTGGAAAGCAGGGATTGCAATATGCGGTTTGATAAATATATAAACCAAAAGTAGGAAAATAACATCCATGAGCTAGATGAAGACGAGAGAGAGACAGAGACAGAGACAGACTAGGTTTTCCAGAAAGTCGCGGTCTCTCAAGAATGTTCTCATTTCGAACTGCTCAACACCGAATCTTTTCCCTTGCTCCCGCCCTTCACTTGTTATTGACCTAATGCCAACCTGATTGTCAGCATAAATGTGCATTATTGTCAACAGTTGACATCATGGAACGACTTAAAGCAACTAAAACTTGTAAAATAAGCACTTAAATCATAAACATGGGAAAGTGTGCACCCTTTAAACACTCCAAGAACATGTAAAGTGAAACCTGATTCACTTAAGTAGGTCAAGTGGGATCAAAGTTAACGAACAAGTAAAGAATAGGATGTCTTGCCATTATAAATGAAGAAATACATGAGCATATATCATCAATATCACCTTTATCCCAAACTAGTTGGGGTTGGCGGTGGACGAACCCGAAGCGAGAAGCATAAAATATACTAAAACAGTAAACTTGAGCATATATGTCCTATAAAAATCTGAATAAACTATTTGCTACTAAATGAAATTAAAGATAACAATCGTCTTAGACACATTATTATCATTTATAAGTACGCTATTAATAAGCAGTAAACTTGTGCGTTCAGCAGCAAATTAAAAGGAACATTTGAAGGCTACAACAGATGAACATCCTTTCAGCATAAATCACAATTCTATGACTATGACCGTACATAGCATTCATAATTCTATGACTATAACCGTGCATAGCATTCTCCTTGCCAATTAAATGCAATAAAGGAGCATAACCAATGCATTTCTATCAATTACCGAATTTATGTTCTCTCAGCAAATGTATCTGCATATTAACATGTCATTAGGTTGCATGCATGTCAACAAATGAGCCCAAAATATTCAATAGCAATTCTCAGACATGCCCCTTTACCATATAAAGGAGTCTGGAGATCCTAATTTCATGCTTCTAAATTTTACAGAATCCAATTTTAAACGACTACTCAATTTTTGCTACAAACTTTTCCGTGGATGAGATGGAAGTACAAATGCAAGAGGTAGGTACAACCAATGTCCAATGAGAATGACATCACCAAACTCTTCTTTATTGAAGCCAAAAACATATAAACTGATTTCAAACCATGGAAGACAAAGTAAACTACACCACAAAACTATATATTACAGATGCAGTTCCTCAAATTGCTTAGATGCAACTACTGAAGAAGAGTACCCAATCCCCCAGAAAACAAACGATACATTTGGTAGAAATTATGCCATGACTCTGATCACAGCCAACTGAAGTTTATTCCTTATTTTAGTACATAATACTAGCTAGCTCTGGGTTTTATCCATTGGGCACAAGCTGGACATTAAACAACTTTAATACAGTGGATAGTATGCATTGAAAAAGCAATACCTGCAAAAGACGTCGTGCATAACCACCCTCCATAATTCGTGCAAAAGAAGACGCATGCGAGTATTTATTTCCTTCAAAAGCATGGTAAATATCAGGATGGGCATCCAAATGTAGCATATCCACAGGTCCCCCAAGCTTCTCAGAAACTGCTCGGACAACCGGATATGATATTGAGTGGTCACCACCTAAAACTAACGGCCTCAGTGGATCCTAGCATATCAGGGCAGAAGAAATCGGATCAATAATGTCATCATAACTACCTAAAGTACTGTCTCATGAAAAAACCTAAATTGCCAAGCCAATTGAAGTTTTCAGTATAGCCAAGATTATGTTGAAAAGGGAAAATAATACAGCCGAAGTTTCACCTCAGTGAGTGTGTTCCATCAACAAAGGAGAAAAGCATCATTCAAACAGACAAATAAGCAAATTCCAAATTCTCCTAGCATACTTGCTAAAGAACTCATTACCAAGACGTAGGCATCCACAATTATGCAAAAAAAAACTAGAAACCAAGTATTTTGTGATATTATTCCAGCAAGTCAAAGACCATCATTGATCCAATTGTGCAAGCATAGTCATTATAACCAACTAGCCCATTTCAGAGGATTGCACATGTAGGTCCGAAAGTTCTCTCTTGAAGTTCATTGCACGTTGCTAATGACCTCAAGACTGCCGAAACAATCTTCTACAAAGAAGCGAAATATGGCTAACTAAAATGATAATCTAGTTAAGGGCTATAATCCGCAAAGAAGCGAAAGATGACTAACAAAATATAGACTTATTTGAGGAAAATTAGATGCACCACCAAAAATTCTACGGTAACCTGGACAATTGGAAGGTCAAGGATCCTCCATGAATCTCAATTTGCTCTGTAGACAGATGCCATCCTAACAGAGCCATCTTGAGGTACAAAACTAGGGGATTTTAAGTTTACAATACATAAGTTCATAAATTCAGGACAAGCTAACAGAAAAACATTATGATTGCAATTTGAATGTGAAATTTACAAAATTGGCTATCGCTGGAGAGTGTGAAATAAAATTGCTTCCACCAAGAAAAATAACAGTTTTTTTTTGGTTGAAAAAAAAACAAAGCTTTAAGGTAGATTTAATTTCGCACTTGAGTGAAATTTGACATAAGAGGCAATTAATCCAAGTGTTGTGGTATGTAAACTCAAGGAAAATGGAATCAAATCTTTAAGGTAGATTTAATTTCTTTAGCTATCGCAATTTCATCAAAGGTTATATGATCAATCACTCATAGTATGATATTCTTTCATGTTGTTTGCCAGCATCACAAGTTGGCAAGAGCTAACACTGCAAGAGGGACAATCAGAAGCTATAGATCTCTACTCATACAGAACAGCACGAGCTTGGCAGCCCTAAAATGCTATTTCATTAGTCAAGTGAAAGGACACATCCAACTTACAGAAAGCAAGCGTCCACAGGAGCAACTGCATAATGCAAGTGCAACAGAGTGAATAAAAGGTCCCTACAGAGAATAGTCCCAATAACATCAACGGACACAAAATTGATTACCTCTTCCATCACTAATTTGACTGACTCACTGATGACATTCATCAATCTATCATCATCTACTCCACAATCCCGAATTTCTTGAACCGGAACGTCGCCAACATCAGTTAACACCCTTGGATCATTCAGTTCTTTCCCTGAAATAGCAGAACACTCTCAGCGACAGTGTAAGGTGTCTACACCTAAAAGTTATCATGGATTAGATTAAGTTTGACAAAAAAATTTCTATCATTAGATGATACAAGTGCACAATCAGATTACAATTATTTTCTTGTTTTTATAGGACTAGAGATCACTTGCTACTAATAATAACTGAGATAAGTGCTATTCCTCATCATGGATGAATGGAAGAAATGTTCTTTGCTACGGTCCAGTATTTTTTTCGTCATTTTGGGCATCAGCTGCTCCTATACTGATGTAAGGATCAATATAAGGCAGTGTGTGTTTGTGACTGTTTCAATTATAGGAAGAACTTTCATGAATTTCATAAGCACCAATTGCAAAAATCATTAAGTTATTTTATTTTGTACAAACAAGTAAAACCCAGAAGCCCATATCCAATGAAAACAATGATAACCTTCTTCTGTTGCTGAGTTTGTGCTACCACACCAAATGGCTTCCCTTATACGCGGGGTGCAAATGCAGGTCCCTGAAGAAACGACGAGTTATGACCCAAAGGAACTCCCAGTAGAGATGATGAAGCTTTTGCACCTCCTAAAGCTCGCACAAGCTCTCCCTACGGAAAAATTATTTTAAGTTTAGAACATAATGTTTTCATGCACCCTAGAAAACTCAAACTTGACACTTTCCATCCCAGCAGGTCTCATTATCAAAGTCACCTCATGAACAAATGAAAACATTAACAAGCACTATCACCATTTTCGCTACCAGTAACCTAAAAAAAAGCATCTTTCAAGAGCTAAAAGTTAGAAATGAACAATGTAGAACATATACCTTTAACTTCGCCCTCTCACGAATCAGTGTAAGGGAAGCTTCTATCACGCGATTTTGGCCTTTCTCAATCAAATCAGCAGGAACATTTGCAGCATTTAGCTTATGCAAGTAGTGAACTCCTCTTCGCGCTATAGTTGACATATCTGAAATGCCAAAATTGAAGATATAATCACCTACTCATCGACTGAAAGTTGTCTGGGTACAAACTAAAGAGCCATGAGCCACAAATTTGGCATGTTTGTGCATCGCTTCTTAACAATTCCACACAATTTTACAGAATGAAGGGAAAATGATATGAGTCCCTCAGACGTACTCTATAGATAAGGTCCTGTTCAGCCCAATAAAGAATATGGTCTTCTAATGTAGTTTCATTAACTAAACCCATGGATTTCAACCGAAAAGAAGAAAAGAAAAATAGCCGTTATATAGCTCAAACGCGCCTCATAGCCCAGTTGAATACTGCGAAAACCTTAAACTGCTCTAAAAGTAAATCAACGATCTCAGTTCGTCGAGTCACTCCACCACTTCAGTGTCCCAATTTCACACAGGACTCTATTTACGAGACAAGAACCTCTTCAAAAGATCACGCAGCAGCTATAATCGTAAGCCACCAATCTCTCTCTCTCTCTCTCTCTCTCTCTCAACAATAGCCCGAAAGAAAAACAGAGCAAGAAATTTCCGCCACGCTCGCACTTTTGTTAAATCAATCAGAAGCGACCTAACCACTCTGCACTCTTCTCCCGATAACACATAATGGATTCCGGCGTTCCTCACCGCCACCGCCAGATTCCGACTAAGCAGCGAAACGCCGAGGGAGCAAACAGCTCACAGCACGAAGGAAAAGCCGGCGAGAGAGAGAGAGAGAGAGCACCGTACCTCAGCGTCAGACGGAAAGCGAAGCCCCGCGAGCGAGGAAGAAGAAGAAGAAGAACGGACGGAACGAGGTGCAGGCGACGACGAAAGGAGCGCAGAAGCACAAGGGAGAGCGACGGTTCTCGATTTTATGGTGACGCCATGCAGCCGAACAAGGCAGTGAAGTTCCAAAGTGGCCGAAGTCATGAAAAAAATAATAATTTAATAGGCCAATTAAAACATGATTATTGGTGGGATTTAAGGAGGAATGTCCGTTTATACCGTGATTAATTAAACAATAAACACGCACTACAAATAATTATTTTATTTTATTTCCTCTTTTGTGGAAATGGAGTCAGCATCGGCATCCTATTATCCATCCATTTGATGAAATTGGTAAAAGCAGATTTTCCCTTCAATTTTTCAGATTTCGGTCAATTAAACGGCGATTCGTTTCCTTCATTGGGAACGTTACGAAAGATGACGTCACCCTCTTGACTCGAGAGTTTTTCTCTAAACATTCTCGATTTGGGCAATACTATTACTGCCCCCGAACTTTCTGTTTGTTTTTTACAATCGGGTCCTTGGGCTTTGCATGATTTGTTCACGTGGGTCCCTCGGTCGGATACTCGGATTGAAAAATTCTCAGACGGCGTCCATTTCGGGCATCCCATCAATGCCATCTGTCCCCTTCAAATTATTGCTAAGGTGGACCAGAAGAAGAGAAAAAGAAAGACCAAACGTGCAGATAAGAACGATGGTGAGAGAGAGAGATGGGACGGAGAGAGAGGAGGTTGGCGTTGGGCGGTGGGGTCAAAAGGGTGGCAGCGGCAGTAGTTGAAATAGTGCCAAGCCACCGATGAGGGTCCCCTAGCCCCTCGTCGGCGGAATGTATCGCAGCCGCGACCTGTAATCACCCACTTATGCACAACTCCAGCTGAATCGGCAACGATACTCGGACAGGGTCGAAGACCCTGCCACCATGTGTAGGCGAGGTTGCAATCCCCTTGCCTTAGGCCCGCGAGGATTCAACCACCCTTGGTGGTGGCCGGGTGGTTAACGCCACCACCACCCTTGCGAGTTGCGAATCAATGTCACTTTGTGTCCTCATTGTCCCGAGGTTTTTCTTTTTCAAATTTTTTTATCCATGAATAAATCATAAACACATATTTTGTATTTAAGTTTTCCTCCTAAGTCTGAAGCACCACATAGAAAGCCAGTGGGTCAATCAACATCCGAATTAATATCCACCTAACAATCTCATCAGCATTTTCATTTGATTCTTTAACTGAAGTACTACATGAACAAATAAATATGAAGTTCAAGGACCTAATTGCGGGCAGAAATGAAGTTCAACAATCATATTGCACAAATTCCAAAAATTCACGAACCATTTTTTTAAGGGAAGCAAAATAACAGTTTACAATACGAAATGCTCCATGATTAGCATATTAGATGCCAACACTCAGCGTTCTAACAATGAGAAATTCTTGCCTAAACTTGAGTCCATAAATTAAGCACAATCATGTACAATAGATTTTAGAAGAAAACCGACACGAAATCCAATCCGGAGCCGGCAACTCTCTTGCCCTGTTATAAGTGCAACCAATTTGAAAGCTTGAAAACAACATGTTTCATCAGTGCAATTGTCATTTCTTTTCAGCCTCTATATTTGCTGTGAGAAAACAATACAATGATTTAGCTACTATATCAGGATGTCTCTGTATGGGGAATCTGAACTGGAAACTTGTGGTCAGTATTCAGTAACAAACTTTGATAACCACAACCATCTCAATATAAAAGTCCTTACTTACGCATGAAGCCCCGAGAAGCAAAATTACGCCGAGGTAGTTATTTACATTCTCTGATACTTGAGAAAGAGAATTTTATCATCTTGGAGAGATTCAGGAGGCAACCATCATGAGGAGACTCAATCCACATGGAATCCGCTGGAGAAGGCGATTCATGCCGAATTGCGTACTCTTCTACTCTCAAACATAGAGCTAAAACTCTCGACTTTTTGCCAGCCGATTCATGTCAAATTGCATACTTGGAAGAATGTTATCCAACAGATCCATTGCTCTGACTGCTTAGACTTCCCAAGATGCTCTGGTGCCTCATGCATCCAGCTAGTAGATAACCTTGCATCTCTGCAGCTTGAAAATAAGAACCAGATCCATATGTAATATGAAAGGCCGTGTGTAAGCCAATGGTGTCATCTATTCAGTACTTAAATGAGTCCAAGAAGAGGCCAAGGGAGAGCCCGGCTTTCCAATAATTGAACATGGAAATAAGGCTTCTAACACGGCTGAATACAGGAAGAGAAGCCCTGTACATAAGAGCTCCAATTCCCTCGACAACCACCACAGCCAAGGCAGCAGATAGAATGTCCCAGTCCCCTGTTTGCCCGATGACAGTTGCAAAGGCTGTTGCACAGTAAAAGCCCACCAAGAAAAAGAGCAACTTCATTGGGAAATTTTTCCTTATCTCTTGGACTTTGACACCAAGTTTATTTTGAAAGTCTCGAATCGCCTTTATCAGTCGCGTCGTGCCATTCGTGCTGTCTGTAGAAGGATCCAAATCCAATCCTCTGCCATCTGCACTACTCCGAATGGACCAGGTCATGTTTCTGCACGGTTTAACTGAAACTTAGAGCATTCAACATCAAGACTCAAACAGTATTAAGACATGCATTTGCTGTGAAGCATGCGCAAATTTTCCGACTGTCTAAGAGAATGCTACTACATGCAAAGTCACCTTAAAAACCATTACTTAGAAGCAGATACCCACCCATCACTTGATCAAAATCTGACACATCAATGATTAAAGTCAAAACCTAATTGGTCTAGGAATGTATGGGTCACTGATTTCTCTCTTTTCATAAGCCATACAATATGATGACATATGAATTCACCAACACAATTTGCTGCACTCTCACTAATCTTAAACTCAAAATACTATATGTGGGCAACCAAGAAGATAAAAACATTAACCGGGCAAAATCTTCTCATCGGCGAAGAAAGATGCAAACAAGCTTTCCCAACTGGAGAGCAAATTGAATCTCTTTGAAGACTATATCCAGTCCACTATGAAAAAACTTTATTGAACCATTTGTAACCAAACCACATCATGCATTCATGCTGTTAACTTTCCTTCTTCGACAAATATAATATCATGCTAAAAATAGCATGAAAAGAGAAAAAAATGTTTGTTTTGCCATTGATGGTACAAACAGGAAATACAAAGTTCAATAAAAATGCAGTCAAAAGACGATTCTCAGACATGCGATTTTTCACAAGGTCTGCTGGAAATTTAGAGCTACACCACTTTCCATACTTCTCCTATGCACGTGGGGTCATGCTGAAAACAGCCCGAGGCAAGGTCCTGATGCATAAGATACTTGGTTCTAAGTGACAGATTGCCTAAGATAAGGTCCTATGTGCAACAACGGTCAGTTAGCAATTTCCTAGTCTAGAAAATAACTGTGGCGTGACAGCACAATCATGAAACATCATTTGCTCATATGTGATCGGATGTCGCCATAATAAAGACTCGTCGACTAATCTAATAAGAGGCACTATCACATGTGCTTGTGCTAATACACATTGCCATATAATTACTTGAAATCATTCACCAATGAAGGCCTGGTTACATGGAAGAAGTGGAACTGGGAACAAAGCTTCTGTCCAAATGCATGGGCAGCTGTGTGAAAGCATCCTGCAAGGCCAACAACCGCAACTCCTGACCATGGATATTTTAAAGATGATGCTTTAATGTTGGCTGGAACATGGGGCGACATTGCAGTAGCTGCCATCATCAAGCAAAGACCTGCATGTGCAGACATCGTAATCAATGAAGTATGAAAACGTGGCTGCTTAGGGCACAATTCAAGTATATACACCGTATAAATAGATATAGTCTAGGCAAGAGCCAAAGTCCATCAAGGTTGGCATATAACATTGATATCAAACCAATAAAAGTGAATTGTAGCAACCACAACTTTTTCCACTGTAATGCTCTAAACACTTCCAACAAAAGTGACTTTAGCCAAACGTCCGAACTTTGTGTGTGGCATAAAATCAAGTCCTAGACTTTTTGATATTTGTAAACAATTCCTTAATCTTTCTCAAAAAAAAAAAATCAAGTCCTTTCGAGGAAAAAGTATCAAAATTTGTCTACGTAGCATTCTAATTGCATATGTGGCAGCCTTGATTTGAACTATTTGATATAGATTCATGACTTGATTGCACTTTTTAATATTGGCTATGATTGCACCAATTGAAATTTTTAGGATTCCGTTGCATTTCCTTTATAACACGAGGTATTCCAACCATTCGGCTTGACTAATCCCCACGGATACGCTAACTGCCCCGCCCACGTGCACCTAGCAGGGCTCCACCTAGAGGTGGCAATTCATGTTCGCAGGTTGTGTTTGTGTCGTGTCGACATAAGGTTACACTAATAAACATGTCAACCTGAACATAATACGATTAGTTAATCATGTCAACATGATCACAATCCAAAAGTTTACGTGTTGTCACGACACTACCTCTGTAACTCGAAAAATAGCAGGTTGACAGGTAGACACAATTATATGATCTGCCACGACATGAAATAAACCCTTTGACCCCAAAGCAACACACTTGCACTAACTCGACACAAAATCCTCGATTGTTTATAAAATCTATCTACAAATTGAAATACCGATCAACAAAATACATCAAATCAAATTAAAAAATGTGTTCTTAATCAATGAAATAACCTAATCTTATCTAAAAGGGTCAAATACAGGTTGCATTAACATTAACCCATTAATTTAAACGAGTTATACAAGTCAACTTCTTGTTTGGCGGGTTGGACATAAACACAACACAATAACTAATTATGTCTCGCAAGTTGAACTATCTACAATTAGCCTCAACCTGAACTTACTACCTCGTGTCGTGTTCAAGTCATGTTATCATGTCATGTCAGAAATTACCACCCCTAGCTCCACCCGCAGGGTGGCAGTCGTGGCCCTCAAGGTTGAAATAAATGGGCGATGTTGTAGTTTCAACACGAGATCCGCTAGATCCAGATCATTGTTTTTTTTTTTAATTTCTAGTAAAGGTTTCAAACTTATTTGCATCAATTAAAAGGTTTAGGGTTTGATTGAATCCTGTACATGAAGTTTAACACTTTTGGTGCAATTTTCCCGAACTAGGAAGAATTTTACCAAATTTGACAAAGGTTAAGATGAGGTTTTCTAGAAAAAAAGTATTTTTTTCCATGGGTGGATATGGTACCTAAATTTTGGAGGAGAAAATAGTTCACTAGCATCAAGCACCACCCACATTTACCAGGACAATTATCTTGCCCTGTTTCAACTATAAATAATGGCTTCTTATACAGCTGGATTAATTTCCTTTACTCTAGCTTCTCAGGGTCATGATCCAAAATGTAGCTGTAGTAAGTTCAACTCAGGTAGATCAATGGTGCCCACTAGAAGCAAGATCTCCTCACCAAATACAAAAGGCAAAAGGACTTATTAAAGGCAGAAACAAAGTATAAGGCCCAGCTTCAGAGCGTTATCGTCATAGGTAGGAGACTAATCTATCGGCTGTCAAATGACGGTACCAGGAAAGCTCTAGCCACACATAGCTACTGTCTTTTGTGAAAAAGAGCGACTGCAGTCTCGTGAACAGTAGTTTTTGAGTTCTCTGTGAAACTCCAAATGTTAATGGTCGAGAACCCAAATAATTCGCCAAGAACGGTTCAAAGTTTCGCCCAACCCTTCTCTTCTTGCACCACTCTTCTCAATCGCAACTTTCAAGAAGACGCAATAGACTCTAATTCCACCGCGCACGGAGGCGTATCCGAGCTCTCGAGCCCCATTCTATGTCTAATCTACCCAGAAGAGAAGTCGGAGAGGAGGAGGAGAGAGAAATTGCAGGCACAGAGTAGCGTCGTAGCCGAAGGAAACGGGGATTTGAAAGGGAAAGAACTTACCCGAACTTGCTTGTCGCAACAAGTCTGGACGACGAGACGGCGAGCCGACACTCAGTCGACTCCTTTCGCGGCGGTTGTCAGCTCGGACTGATTCAGAGACTTCGATTCTCTGGCAGTAAGCTCGACGGAAGAGAGAGAGGAGAGGGAGAGGGAGAGGAGAGAGAGGGGAGAAGGTGGAAGCGTTTTTGTTTTGGCCCTGAAAGTGATTTTTTTTATGCTCCATTAATGATGATGTTTAGTGAGCAGTGGATTTGTATTTTTATTTACGAAGAATATAAGGACAAAAAAGTCATATAGTCGGGAGTCGAAGCTCCGATGACTCATCCCAAGTGCGAGATGCTGCTATAGTTGCTTATCCGATGGTAGCCAACCGAAGTTGACATGAAGCATACCTTTCCTTTGGCCATTTTTCTAATCGAGAGAAATTTTTCCTTCCCTTCATCCCACAAAATGCCTTTTAATTTTACGTCCTAGAGTTCAGACAAAATAGTTTAAGAATTTGCTCAGGTCTTAAATGAGTAGACTATATAAGATGAGTTTAGTCAGTAGTTGATTTTCATTTATTTTTTACAGAGAAGATAATGACAAAATAGTCATGAAGACATAAGTAAGACTATTTTTCATTCTCTTGTCTTTTTCAACCAATAAGAAAAAGAATTGATTATAAAACAGTTTTTGGCGACTATTATATTAATGATATATTTTAAGTCAAAATAAATAAATTACAATTACTAAAAATATATATTATGAGGTTCATTCTTTTAAGAATTTATGACTTACAATATGCCGTTTTTGTTACAATCACCAAAGACTATTATGCTGTCAAATTCACTTCATTTCCTTTCTTTTCGTTTTCATTTCTTTTTCTCCCCTATGTAATTATCGAAATTCTTTCCATTCTTTCCTAATCGCCCAAACCAAACAAAATGTAAACGAGTGATTGAGCGAGGAAATGCTAAATAATTAAAGCATTTTACTTTCAAAAATAAACTTTTATGCACAAAATACGTTAATTATCCTTCCCATTATTTTCTTTTGATGCATATTTAAACCAACAAAAAAAAAGTGAAATTGCAATATCCTTTCTTCTCTCCTTCCAGTTTCACCAATGTCTTTCTTTGCCTTTCTTTTTTTCCCCTCGTTAGTTGGTTGATAAAAGACAAAACAAAATCCTACATCTCAAACAAATTTCTTTCTATAGAGAAAGATTTCAGAGTGCGCTCATTATCGATGTTGTTGCAAGTTTCGATAATCGACCGTCGATTGTATTATGAAATTATGACAAATCCGTTCTTGTAGAAGGAAGGAGTTGCTGCAGATTTTATCAAGTTGATCTATTTTCAAATTTGCACTGGCTTATAACACTTTGTAATTGGATTTTTCTTGAAAGTTATGTACATATTCTTAATTAAAATGAAAATTTCCTGCTGACCCCCTCCAAAAAAAAAAAAAGAAACTCAATTTTGGGCACCACAATTTCTTCCTTGGTAAAATCACAAAAATGCGATTCATTGTGAAAATATTGGTTCAATTCCCTGCTAGGCTTAAATATTTTAGCAAGAGACTTGATTTAATGCATCAAAATTGTCGTGCTATATCACTAGATTGACTAGTGGTTTAGAAAAGGCAAGTGAACCTTTTCGATTAATTTTACAACTTTCATAGAAGATGTAGAAAATACCCAAAAGTTTAAGATGAAAATGAATATATTCATTCGACCATGGTAAAAAAAAAACAAAGTAAGTTCTCTCTGGCTGAATATAGAAGATAAAAAAACCACAAACAAAACTTAAAACGTGCTTTCTGTTACATATTGAAACCACTGCAGTCAAAGTTAAAAAGGCACACGTTGTTAATCATTTATCCATGTCCTTGTTTTTATGAAAACAAAAAAGAAAAAGCCACACAAAACCTTAGATTGTTACCCACTGTGACTCAATTATCTTAATTTTTTTCCCATAACACCAAAATTTTTTTGGTCGATAGCACCAAAATCTCAAACCATTGCATAACAACACATTTATCCTTCGTCAAGGTTTTGTAAGCATCATTAATCTACCTAATTGCCATGCCAAAAAGCAAAAGTGTTAACATGGCGCATACATGACTTAAGTGAAATAAAAAAAAAACGCTGTTTTGATTGAAAATCATTGATAAAATCTTGATAGGAGGTAAATATGCATATAATTGTACACTTGGGGTTAGGGTAAATGTATCCATGGCATAAATATAATTTGAAGTTTCAGACAAAAAAAAATTACATAATTTCATGTACAAAATAAAAATATCGTTGTCATAAAAAAAGACGACGGCAAAAAAATCTCTGAAGTTTGATCAATGTGTGATTTAACCATTGAACTTTTAATTTAATCATATGATTCTTAAAATTTTAATTTGCTCAATATGATCCATAAATTTTTGAAATATCTATAAACTATAAAAAAAAGATATCATATAGTCTTTCTATCTATTCAAGTCTAGGGATGATATTGGGTATTTTTTTTTAATTGATAGATTAGGTTGAAATATTTCAAAAATTAAAAATTATATTTAATAAATTTAAAAAATTTAGAAATCACATTATATATAGCTAAAATTAAAAATTTAGATATCACCGTGCAACGTTGCGATATTGGGGAATGTGCAGGAGCTATTTGGGTAATTTTGCGCAGGAAAAACTACGCTCCCTCTCTCGTCTCTCGTGCGTAGGAACCAGAGATCTGCTCCAAGGTGCTGCGTTATATCTCTCTGGACTCGCTCCTTCACCCGTGAGTGAATCTGCTCATTTCGATTCGGCAAACATGGAATCGCATCGCCATTCTTCTCTCTCTTTCTGTCTGCATTTCCGGAATTCGCAAATCCGTGTTCGTTTCGTCACAGTCGGTTGCGCGCCCCCGAACTTCGTGCCGGAAGGAACTTTCGGCTGAATCTCGCGCTGGTTCCCCCATGCTCGTTTCTTTACATGTATTGATAAAGGGAGGACGGCGATCGGCGGCGTCCGTCGCTTTCGTGGTTGCTTGTTTATTCGAGCTAGTTTTGGTTTTTGATCGACCGTTTCTCGACCGTTTTCTGACCTGTTGCGTTGGTCCTTACTTGAATTAATCTTTCTTTTTTTTTTCTGCTGCAGACGGCGAGTGATTTTGCGATTTGGCAATCTCTCTCTCTCTCCTCTCTCCGCACCCCCCCCCCCCCCCCCCACCCCCCCCCCCCCCCCCCCCCACAGTGGCGTGGCGTGGCGTGGCGTGGTGGCGTGGCGTGGCGTGCCTGTCGGATTCCCGTCCGTCTGGAATCGAAGCTCCTTGAACTAGTTTTGTGCTATTCCTTAGTAGCTGATCTTTGGAAGGTTCGGGAGTCATGAAGCGGTGCCGTGGATGGCGACGGCTGATGTTTGTCTCCGCTCATCTTCTTGTTGCCTCATCTGTTTTCAGGTGGGCGCGGTTAGCTATTCCCTGTTTCCCGTGTTTGGTTTATTATCTTAGTAACTTATTTGGAGAGGATGGGCATAACTTTTTTTCGCTGATTCGGATGGAATGCATCAAGAAATCGAGAGCGGAAGATGGGGCTAAAAAAGGAGGAATAAATTCGATCATTGTTCTCGGGCTGCAGCGGGAAGGTGCATAACCGATTGCATGCCAAGGTGTTATAGAATCTCGAAAGTTAGATTTTCTTTAAGGTCGGAAACTCAGTATCTGAAAAATTATTCTGCGTCTTGACATGATTTGTTGCTAAATCGGTTCTTTAGCAGAGAGCAAAAGAAAGAGAAAACACTTAACCACAAAAAAAAAGAAAGAGAAAAATGAGAAATATGAATGGAATGTACTTAGCATAAATTACTTTGTAGCTCATGAATTCTTTGCATTCAAGAGCAATCCATGTCACACTGGATTAGGTGGACAACATCTATATTATGGTGATATATGTGGAGTTATTTTAGCACAATAGTGCAATACGTTTGCTTCTTCTGGCAATCACAAATTTTTGAAAGTAATGTGCCGCATGACTTGGAATTGTCTATTGGGATCAGCTATTCATGTAAACAAGTATGACATGGCTAGATGTAGAACGAGGACACTTCCTGTCGAAGTTCAAACGTGTTTAACCATTGAATCATAAAATAGAAGAAGACAATGACAAGAAAATGAAGGTGAATGACATGCCTCAAAAAATCATGAAGTCTGCACATGTGCATTTAAGAGAAAAAGTTATATTTCATACTTAACACATCCAACTCCTCATGTACAGTTTTATAGGTTGTATGCCGAATGCATGTTTGCAGGGTAGATACAGGATCCAACACCAAGACACTACTGCAATCACACCTATACCCGAGGTGTGTTGCATAATAGCATTTCTAGAGAGAACTAGAGGTACACCGTTAGTACTGACACAGGTCTGGGTTTTCGAAACTAGCTCCTTAAAAGGAGAAAAGGAGCGAACATGACCCGCCTTTTAGTTGGCAATCTTTGCAGTAGCTGTCACTTAACGTATGAATAAACCTGATATATAGAGAAAATATAGCAAATCAACTGATATGTCATGGCCATCTTCTGATCTCTTTTGATGCGGAACTGAGTTATTCCAACTGTAACTGTAGATTCCACTGTGAATAATGAGGTATCCATATGCTAATGCTGTCTGCCTTTTCTACACCCCACTATGTGGTTTTTAGGTGTCAAAGCTCTCAACAAGACATGTTTCTGCCTCATCCAACAGAAGCAATGTTGGAGAAGCATAGCTTTTGTCCACCTGTCTTTACAGTTTATAATCCTCTGACATGTCAAAGACTAGTGGATCATCAGATGTGACATTTGTTGGAAATTCTTCATATAATAGGTGGAGAGATCAATAGCCATCTTGAATGTATTCGTGAACTTTATTCAGGTAATATCTTGAGTGACAGAGGATGTTTCATATATTCACAAACTCCGTATGTTTATCGAGTGTTAAACTCTGTTTAGTATATTTAGAGCATCAAACTGTACAAGTGTAAATTTTCCTAAATTGTTTCCAGTCACCGTAAAAGATTGTAATTTTTCTTATGTCTGAGCAATACCTCTTAATTTCATTAAAAGTGAACGTGACTCTGTATCATATTCTCTTATCTTCAATATTTTCCTTGTACCTGTTAAATTGTTTTGCTATGTTTTACATACAGAATGATGTGCAACTGTAGGCTGTAGTTGTCAGAAAGAACAACAAAAATGCAGAAGATAAAAAAAAACAACAAAATGTGCATGTACTTCAAAGTGAAAGGAAAAACATGCAATTGATCCCTCCTCCATCACATGCGTTTGCACATAGTGGAAATTCGGGAGAAACGTAAGAATAAGTTCTAAAAACTATTTTTGGGTATATAGCAGTCCTACAATGTGCTCGAACATCCTATTTTATACGAATTGTTGCATGCGGTAGTTGGATGAATCTTCGCCAATTGAGCACATAATCACGTTGTTTGGTTTCAATGTTCCCCAAAATCAAGAAATCAAATTTACAATTCGATTCATGCACAAACCCACACAAATTTATCTCTATAGATCTTTGACTTGATGGTCTCTATTCAGAACTTATTTTGCTCTAATTCGGTTTAGATCATCAAAATGTCAATGATTGATGGTCCTTGAGGGAAGTTATTTTGTGGCAAGAAGAGGAAAAGGATAAGAGAAAAGGGTTTTGAGGAGAAGGAGGTTGATTTCTTCGTGTCTACGAAGCTTGCAAGTCTTAGCAATTGAGGTTTTTATGTTAGAAGGAGCTTTAGGCTGTATTGTTATTGTTGATGGTGGTAATGGTAATCTTACTGATATTTGGTAAGAACGGCTTTAATGGTTCGTGGTCATCAGCGATGAGGGTCAGAATGCATGGTAGTATTTAGACTTGTGAGGTGCCCATGGTCGGGTTTATTGATCAGAGAGGGAAATTGCATATTTTGGATTTTCTATGCAATTAGGGAATGAGGTTTTTATGATATATTTCAATTTAGTTAAGAGGTGAAGCTCAACAACATTGTTTGACATGTGGTGAGGTCCCACATCTCGGCAGCCAGTAGGCTAAGTTTATATTTCAAAAATCCTTGTTGGTTTCTCAGTGAGGAAACTGCTGAAGTACTGGATCAGCCGTTCAAAATGTTTCAGGACTTTATGATCATAAAAAAGTGATAGGATTGATGTGTACTCCATACAATTAGTTTAAGATTTCTAGCGTACTTGTTCTGGGAATTCTATCATGGAGGACCCTTGCTTTTCAGATACACACTCTTGGTTTTCAGATCTTATTTCAGTGGCAAAACCTTGAAGGGACTGAATTCCTTGACATCTATTGTTACAAACTTGCTAATCATGTGTGGGAAATTCATGTGTGGGGCATATTACTGAGATCCAACGAGCATGTATCTCCGTGATGTAGAGTTCTGAGAAGCCTAAAATGACTTTGAGTTGGAGGGTTGCAGAACTGCAGGGAGATAGAAGCAGTAATGTTTGAGTTAATCATCAGTCATTAGTCACTCAGGAGTTTTAATAGAGTGAAACTCATTATCTTGTCCTGTACTACACGTTAAACTGTCACTTTGATGAAAAGTAATTGGCTGATAGAAGAAATTACCCATTCAGTGATTGAGTGTTTATTGTTCTAATTCCATTGATGCATAAGGATAACAACAGAACTTGAATATGCATCCATTAATGAATCTGAGCTTTGCTTATTTCACTTTTGTTCCAGGTGGCTATGCCCCAGAGTAGTGTCATCATTCTTACAGATCCTGCATCTGACCTCTCAATAAACAGAGACAAGGTTTCTATCTATCCTATTCAAGGTGAATATTCCCGAGACAAGTGATGCTCAAGAATCAGGTCTACATTGTAAGAGAATTTTGAATCAGATAGCATGCAGTAGTATTATTTTTCCTCTCTCTTAATGTAGATAAATACGTCAATAGGGAATGGTAAAACTGGTTTTTTTTTCCTTTTAATAATAAAGTGAAAGTGGAGCACTCTCTTGTATGCTGACCTGTTGAATCATCTACCAGGAGGTAGGCACTTTGATTTATCCAATATGATTTATATGCACCTTTTGCCATTCTGGACATCCTTGATCAAGAGTCTGCACCACATTGTCATTTGATCAGATGGCATATAATGTTTAGAAGTGACTTCTTCTCTTGTTTCTTTTCAGGCCTCCTAGAATAAAGCTGAGGACCGTTCACGGGATCATATGCATAATTACATATTCGTGATTCAGACATAGCAGTTTGTTGATGTGATTTGGCCAAGTATTTCATGATTACCCAAATTTTCACTTGGCTCTGACTTTTCGAACAACAAACAACACCTCTTAATTCAGGATTTATAGCGTGAGGGGTACTTATGACGGAATGAGTAGGTAGGCAACAAGCATGCGTATGTTTGCTGTGCTATGTGTTGATTAGGTCATGTGCATTCACCACTTCCGTGTCAATTGTAATTCTGATCATCATCATTAAGGGATTTGCTCCCATTCCCGTGTCATTAGAAAGTACATCACCTATAGCCTTTTTTGGCTGATAATCTTTTTTTGCCTTGTTAGAACATATTGAGTACATTGTTGGCCTTCTTGCTTCAAAGCTTAATCTTTTAGCGTAACGGTTGAGAAATTTGCTTCAGACCATAGGCTTTGCTAAAAAATTTGTGGATACATGTACTTCCATACCACGCTTATGATGCTCTATCCATACATCTGCAGCATTTCTGTAAGAATGATGATAATAACGGGCTCCTGTGTCTCTTTTGTCTTCCTCCCTGACGTCAGTTATTGGGAGATTCATTTCCTTTTAAAAATAGAGTGGCATGTAACTTTGATGCACATGATAATGCAGGGCAAAGGTTTTTCTACAGCAAGTACTTGAAGTCTACATTCCAAGTATACCAGTGCTTCACGAATGCTAGGTGACCAACTGGCTCTTGCTTGGGTTGTATCATCCGACGCTTCTTTTGATGCCAAAAGATTTGCCAAAGCGCAACCTTTTTCAAAAGAGATCAAGGGTGCCTCTGTTCTATTTCTGCCATGTGTTATGGTACAATGGACACCACCAGAAGGTGCTGGTCAATTCATGGCATGCCCTTGGATGTTAAGGTATCTTGAGCCTAAGTAATTAATTTGATGTCATGGTCACTTGGGTAGGCGCTTGATTGGTGTCTTTTATGAGGGAAATTAAAAAAGAGTGTGTGATGCCATTAATCGTTAGAATGACACTCAATCTGAGCCCAAAGTTTGCTGGTCACAGGTTGTTCATTTCAAAGGATAAGGAAACGCCTAATGCTCGAGTCATGGAATTTTTTCAGCTCCTCGTCCAACGTAGCCGATATGCTATGCCTCGTCTGAGTAGTGGGAGGACAAAGTATGACTTTTGATATGCCTACTTCATGCCAGCAAATATAGCAAGAAGAGCACACTTCCAAGGAACGGAGTTCATATCCTCTGCACATTCATGCCGCCACATTACATAGCAGCGAGATTAATTTTTGGCGAGGCACCATTCTTCGCATGATGAGTTGCCACTAGCCGAACCTCGCTGTACAATGTTCATATTACTGTTGCTGCAGTTTAGGAGATGGAGGGAGATGCTTTTCGACTTTTCTCCTGACAATTTGAGATCCCTTATGATTGTGGTCGATTGTTCTGACATCGATTCTTCCACCATTGGAGAGAGAGTGTTGTTGGGTACATGCGGCGGGGGGGTTCTTTCGCATTTTTCATGTACGTGACAAGTAGGGGTTCTCTCTTTTTGCCCTTTTTAGCTTCTTTCACTGTTTAATTATGCTGTGAACAAGTGCCACTTTTCCTTCTGTTGTTATGTTGAGCAATAGAACTATTTTGAATACATCCAACACAAAAGGGTCTTCTATTCAGTCACGAACGAGCGCTACTTTCATGTAGGACATAATTAGTCTCCACCTAACCTAATTAGTCTCAACCTACCCAAGATTAGTTCAACCTACCATGATCCGCCAGTGCATATAGGACGCGCTATTACGCTATTAACTGTGCATTGTTCATATGATGTCTTTACCTTCTTCTTTTGTCGGTGGAAAGATTCTCAAATCCCTTAATTATTATCTACTCTAAATTCTCACTATTTGCTCCATTCAGCATGAGTATGTGGGTCGGTCCAAGCCTATAATCCGACATTCATTGACCTGTCATTTGCATCCTTAGATCAGGCGCCCACAGCCCGAAACTAACTTTGATTTGCGTGCGCAATTTCAGATTTTGATGGTTTGGAGTCTTTGGACAAGGAAAACATACGCTAGGCGTTTTGGGCAGAGTATGAGTAGAATTCCTGTCCTCTGTTTTTGGTGCACTAAATTTCATATCTTGAAGCTGAAATTTATTACTTTCTTCGTTACGTTTTACAAAAAATTTCATGCAAAAACTGCTCTGGATCATGTCCACTTATGCATACAAAAGGTTTGAACTTAATGATTCATGAGACTTGTAGGGTATTCTATAGATGTTCAAGCATTCGGGTCTTGAACTTAACTGATTCATAAGGCTTGTAGGGTATCATATAGATATCCAAGTAGTCGGGTTTTGTGATTACACCCTTGAATCATAGAAAAAGAAAATACAAGTTATACTTCTACTCTATGAGACAAGTTTAGATTACTCGTTTGAGACTAATCGAGTGAGCACTGGGTGGTTCAAATTTGGTCACAAATTCTATTCCCCAACGTACCATCATCTTAGGAAACCTTTGTCAATCCCTGGAGGGCAGACATAGGTTTAGGGTCTCGCCAGTTGTTAGCTCTCCACCCGCACCAATTAGGTTGTAGTGATGGACATGCCGGTTGGTAGCTCGTGCTTCATCGGTACCTTAAACAAAACATCTCGTTGGTGGGCTAGGTAAATCTCAATTCCATCCAAACCCTTTTCTTCTAAAGGGAAAAAAAAAAAAAAAGATTACTCGTGCGAGTCTCATACGATAGACGGCGCATTAGACATATGTATTTGGAACTCTTTCTTTCAAGGGGATACCCAAAAAAAGAATCTCCATACCTTTGAACGTGGAAAAACACATGTACTAGCGACTTTTTCACTTTCCATAAATATTTCAAGTTACGGCATTGCCCAAATGGAAACAAAGTTCAAGGTGCTTGTGGAGGCAAACTCCTAAACTCGACTTAAAGCTAACTCCATAGCCCCAATTGGGCGATTCCTAGTCGGAACAAAACCAAGATATTCCCCACTTTTCCCCATATGGCACTAAACATCCACAGGGAGTATGACGATCTGCCCATGCTGAGCACAGAATGTAACATAGCCAAAGATCGAGACCTGTCAAGAGTTGGTAGTAGGTCCTCTTCCCTGGTGGGTAGGTAACTTAGGTGGGAACTGGAAAGATGGACGACAGAAAAGGACATGGAAAGTTCACGGGAGATCATGTGGGCAGGCTTTTCAGTGATAGACCGATAGCGGGTTACTGTCCACACAATTCTAGGATCATCACAAGGCATTCTTTTGTTGGGATTCGGAGATACGTGTTCCTCACCATTGAGGTCACTTTCGCTGGGAATTCATGTGATTCATTTCCCAGTCGCTTTTGAGGATCATCACATGGTGCGCTTTTCCAAGTGTAGATTCTCGTAGGGTGGAGCCCATGCTCCTCGCGAGTTTTAGTCTGAGAAAGGGAAAATTGTAAATATTACTTTGATCATCTGTGCTTTGTTAATTCAGTCCTAAATCTTTTAATTTTGTCAATTAAGTCCTAAATATTTTTCACGTTTTGGCAATTGAATCCTAAATATTTTCACGTTTTGCCAATTGAGTTTGTCCAATCAATTTTGGCAGGAAATCTCTCACATGGATGCCGACAATCCTATATGACATCGCTAACGTGGATAATTTTTAGTAATATTTTTAATGTTTTTTTCGAACTTTTTACTGATTTTTTCATTTCTTTTCTTTCCTTTTTCTTACTTTTTTTTACTGGCCGGCAAGGGTCACCGCGCCCTCACCTATATTTACATATTATTAAAAAAAATTCCACATTAGCACCGACGATGCACGGAAGACGATTGGCGTCCATGTGAATGATTTCCTGCCAAAATTGACCGGTGGGACTCAATTGAAAAAACGTGAAAAGATTTAGGAGCCAAATGGCAAAGTTAAAGAATTTAGAACTGAATTGGTAAAATTGCGATGTGTATATGACTGTTTGGACAATTTTCTCATCTAAGAAATTGGGTGATCTTATTGCATTACCCTATTCTTTCAATCCAACAGATGATCAAATCATGTGTCCTCGAATCGGATGAACTTCATTTCAAAATGTTTCCGTAGACACGGTGGGATCCCATGTTCAGAATAAGATATAGAGTCTCATACTCACATGACTAATCCTGAGGGTTGCGCCCGCGACACGTTAGTTAAGTAGAGCACTAACTTGAAGCAAGACGAGATGATTTATCTGCATCGGCGGATTAGTCGAGGAAAAAAAAAAAATTTTGATACACGTATAGCCGACCCAATTCCACAGTACATGGAAGAAGACTCGTGGCTTGATTCATGTCCTACTATCAATGTCCTGTTGTATCCTCACCACGACTTTCCATGTCCTTTGTAGGTCATCAGCAGGTGGTCCAGCTCTCTTGTCTGAGGTGGACTCTCCTTGATCACATCCGGTGGAATCCTCAAGAGACAAGTTAGGGGGAAAAAAAAAGAAGTAAAAATCGAAGTGTCCTGTCCTGTATAGGCATGCCAAAAACTAGCTCTCTAGCTCCTACACCTAGGATTTGTGGGTTGTCCTGAGATAAAAACACCACAAGCGTCATAATTTTCGTACGATACTCACTTGAGTATCATAACTTCTAAAAGTTATGTCATAATTTTCTAAATAACTGTTGGAGTTGGCGAATACTTCGGGGACCCTTGTTTCTCACATCGGGCATGCCACGTAGCTAGCTTAGGGAAACAGAAGTATGAACCAACAACATGTGATCGCCACGCACGGGAATGCGGGGTTCGGGGCAGTGCCCCCGACACGGAGGTCCCGTGGCTGATCAGCGGGCGGGGATTCCGCTCCCCGGTGAGCGGATGGCTGCCCTGTCGCCGGTGAACGCGAGCGGGAGCGTGGGGGCAACGGCCCCGAGAAATTTTCGGTTTTAGGCTTTTATTTAATTGGTCCATTAGTTGTGGACCCCGTTTTGAGCCTATAATATTATTTTTTAGTTTTGTAACTGTGCGACAGAAAACCTAATAATACAGACTGCAGGACGTAGCCCTTTTTGGGTGAACCTGGGGTAAAATCGCGTTGTGGATTGTTTTTCTCTGCCGTGCTCGATTCAATTGATAAAACCGGTACATCAAGTAACGACCACTTGAGTGTCGAAAACTTTTGAAAACGTTCATTCAAGTTGTCGAAAATCCAAACTAGCACAGTACGGTGCGAACGTTTTGTAACACTCAAGTGAGTGCCGTGCATATATTTATAGCCATTTAAGTGATGGGAAAAAAAATTATGACACTTAAAATGAGATACGAAAAAATTTGTGACGCTTATTGTATCCTTTTCTCTGAGTGTTTATGTTGTAATCGGTTGAGGATGATATTCATGTTTAGAATAAAGGTTTCCTACGAGTTCGTAATTCCAGTTATGATCGGGTATACTTCTTAGCTTAGGAAGTCAATTGCTACCTCTATATTTCCAAGGGGAAGCCTCGTCAATAACAATTTAGAAGTGAGACTAAGATAGAAGAATCCTTTGAGCAGCTTACCCATCATGGGTGATGAATGGTTTTGGAAGTTCTGTCTTAAATGGTCGTCTACCTTTGGCTTCAGTTGTTTCTCACCATTAGTGGTACTCGGAGTTAGAGCCGCCCCGTGGTGGTTACGAGATTTATACCATGCTTTTTTCTGTGCATGCAGTCTCCCTCACTTATAAGCCATTGGACATTTCTAAAATAGTATCAGAGCTAGATTCTGCCTTAAGTTTAAGACATTTTGACTTGGCCGAAGAAGGAGGGAGGGAGGGAGTTCCGGCCGAGTCGCCCGCGGATGAGGATTTTTGGTACACGCAAGTGTAGATGGGTGGTGCATCATTCTCCTAGAAGGGTTAAATGGAGAATGCACCTGACCCCTCTCATTGTAAGTGGATCCACCTATTTCTCATCGATACCAACTCACTTCTTCTGGACAAATGATCGAATACTCGGACAAATAATAGTGGAAAGACCCACAATGATTTAAGAACTGTGAGCAATAAAAGTCTCAAACAAAGTCTTACCACCTATTGATGTGTAATCAGTTCAATCCTAAACCTTTAAACGGAGCAATATTCTTGGATTTGTATCAATTGAGTCCAAATCGATATTAATTTTAGCTAAAAAATCGCTAATGTAGATGCGAGCCATCTACATGGCGCGGCTTCAAGCTATCATGGATATTTTAATATATGTTTTAAAAATTGAATTTTCAATGATTTTTTTCTTTTTTCTTACTTTTTTCCTTTCATTTTGAGCAGTGAGGTAAAAAATTGAAAAAATTTTACTAATTTTTTTTTTAAAATGTCCACTTCAGCGCTAGCTATGCACATAGAACAGTAATATTTGCTTGATGGATTGAATTAGCACAAATTGTAAAAAATTTAAAACTAAATTTGGTCAAACTAAAAGGTTTAGAACTGAATTAGTGTCAGTGCAGCCAAATTTAGGACTTTTCCCCATGGGAAGAAGCTATTGTTTTTCACCATTCCTTGCTCTCTACTTCATCCTTTTTTTTTTTTTCCTTTTTGTGGCCTTTTGCCACGGCTCTTGAACCCTCGCTTTCCTGGGGCATCGGCATGATCTGAATTTCACCGTCCCTTTATCTTTTTGGAACTTTCGCAAATAATAAACAGAAAATTCACATAGACCTTATGTTTTCGAAATAAATTCATTATTGGTTTGGCTCATGCGGAAATTCCATTTTAATTTTTGCTAATATCCACGTGTGCTCTCAAACGGACTTCCACGTTCAAATCTTGAAAAATTTTGTTTTTTTTTTTGATCTTTGGTGCTTTTTCCAATTTCGTTCATCTCCAAGAAATAATGTGAGTGATGATTATTGTCAGCTACCATTTGGCGGTTAGGCAAAAATCTTACTTTGAGGATTAATTAATCAAGCATCGAATGATTACAGCTACTAAAGGCCAAATCCTTTCAAGAAGACTAGGAATTTTGACAAGCGAAACAGGAAAATAACCATGTCTTGTCTTTACCACTTGTCATGCATGTGAATGAACAAGGTGACTCCGTCTTAGGCAAATTATATCAAAGGCTTAATACTACAAAAATTCCCAAACTGATATGTTTATGATAAATTATTCTGGCACTATTTTTTTTTCAATCACGATATGCTTATGATAATTTACCTCCAAACTATTTTTGTGATAACAATAAACCTCAAATTGGTACATTTATAATAAATTTACTCTAAAATAATTTTTTGATCACCCAAAGCCCAAAACGTACACCTACAATAAATTTACCTCCGATGATTTCCGCTAAGCAAGGTTAGTAACACGAAGAATTACAAAACTGATGCACATGTAACATATAGGGGTAAAAACCCCAAACTAACATACCCATCAACTGGCAACGTGTTCATCAACTCAGTAATTGAGGGAAATTAGAGGAAAGTAAATTTAACACAGATGTACTACTTTGAGATTTTGTTGGTTAAAAAAATTAATGTGGGGTACGTTTATCATGTGTATACGGTTTGAAATTTTTATGTAAAAAATTAACTTGAAATAAAAAAAATTTATCTAAGCATATCAATTAAAGATTCCATGGTATTAATCCCAAATTACAAGATCATTATAGCCACAAAGTCAATTGGCTGAAAATCGAACTCATCCAAATCTTTCGTGCTTTAGCTTTGTATCGAGGCAATGCATCGTGATTATACAGGTAATGTTCGCTGGGCACGAGTTAAGCTGGTCAAACCTGCGACTCGTCCGAAAACCGTGGAGAAACTAAGGCAGAAAACAACAACACAACTGCATTACGGGGACTCTTCACGAGGACAGCTAAATGATGGGGTCGTGACATTTTTGTCGAACCGTGTTTTTAAGCGAACCGAATAAGTGTTTTAAAAAAAAAAAAGCCAAGTGCACGGTGATTAATGAAAAAATAATATTACTGGATGATGTCGAGCAAGAAAAGGGTACAATGTGCATAACATGAACCATATTGTATAATCTTTATATTTTACCATCACCAGGAAACTAAGGGTGCGCATGATAATACTTTTGGAAGTGAATTTCTGCTCAGCAAAACCACTTTGAAAGAAATTCAACTTCTAAAACATAAATCCATTTGGTAAAAATTTTTACCTGTGAAAAGAAACTTCTATTTCCGAGCGTTGATTTTTACTTCTGAAATTGTTTTTTTTCCCCCCAATTTTACAACTCTAAAAAAAAAAAGAAAAAATTTTAAAAAAAAAAAAAAAAAATAAAAATTTTTTTTTAAGTTGTAAAAATTGGGGGGAAAAAAAACAATTTCAGAAGCGTAAAAATTCACCTCGGAAATAGAAGTTTCTTTCAAAGGTAACAAATTTACCAAATGGATTTAGTTTTAGAAGTTGAATTTCTTTCAGAAGTTTTTGGAGCAGAAATTCATTCCAAAAGTATTATCGTGCGCACCTTAATTTCCTGGTGATGGTAAATATAAAAGATTATACAATATGGTTCATGTTAATGCACATTGTACCCTCTTTCTTCGTTCGACATCATCCAGTAATATTATTTCATTCCAATCACCGCACTTGGGTTTTTTTTTTTTTAAAAAACACTTATTCCTTCGCTTAAAACACGGTTCGACAAAAATGTCACGACCGGATCATTTAACTCTCTCGTGAAGAGTCCCGTAATGGCAGTTGTGTTGTTGTTTTCTTGCCTTAGTTTCTCCATCGGTTTCGGACGAGTCGCCAAGTTTGACCAGCTAACTCGTGCCCAGCGAACATTACCTGTATAATCACGATGCATTTGCCTCGATACAAAGCTAAAGCACGAAAGATTTGGATGAGGTATCGATTTTCGGCAATTGACTTTGTGCTATAATGATCTTGTAATTAGGGATTAATACCACGGAAATTTTCAAATTGATACGCTTATGATAAATTTATTTCAAGTTAATTCTTTTACCATAAGAAATTTCAAACGGTATACACATGATAAACGTACCCCACATTAATTTTTTAACCAACAAAAAGCTCAAAGTAGTACATCTGTGATAAATTTACCTTCCGCTAATTCCTCAAATTACTGAGTTGTGCTTTGAGACGTGACAGTTGAGGGTATATTAGTTTGGGTGGTTTTTACCCCTATATGTTACATGTGCATCAGTTTGTAATTTTTTGTTGGTACAACGAATACTTAGCGAGGGGAAAATCATCGGAGGGTTAAAATTTATTGTAGGTGTATCGGTTTGGGCTTGGGTGATCAAAAAAAATTTTTTTAGAGTAAATTTATTATAAAGGGTACTAATTTGAGGGTTTATTGTTATCACAAAAAATAGTTTGGAGCGTTAAAATTCATAGGCATATCAGTGATTGAAAAAAAAGAGTACAGAGTAAATTCATCATAAACATATCAATTTGAGATTTTTGGTTGGTATTAAGCCTTTGATATAATTGCCTAAGACGGAGTCACCTTGCATTGTTCATTAACATGCATGACAAGTGGTAAAGCAAGACATAGTTTATTTTCCTGTTTCATGCTTGTCAAATTCCTAGGTATTTGAAGGATTTGGCCTTTAGTAGCTGTAATAAG
>JAGVVM010001084.1:0-24224 GCA_019149425.1 Psidium friedrichsthalianum | reverse complement strand
TTTTGACTTATTATCAGCGCGTTATCAAAACTCATCTAGAGAATATAATAAAAAAAATTAATTTTTGGCCAAAAATAACTCTTGAAAACAAAAATGTTATCATTCATGCCTTATACTGGTTATGAGTTGGGTTTAGCTTGGTGAAGATATCAAGCGTTTGTGGAAAGTTGTTCAGCACCCAGTTTTCATTGTTTTTAAGCATGTGGAACACCTGTAGTGTTCTTGACTATACAAAATACTCATGTTTAATTACAATTATTCCACAAATTCTAATTCAAAATAGATTAAAGTTGTAATATATTAAGTTATCAAGTAATTCAGGCGCATTTTTCCCTCCTATATATACATATCATTTGAATAATAGCAAAAGATGTCCATCAGATTAAATTCGTCAAATGGGTGGGTTGGGTCGGGTCGGGTCAAGTCGAAAATGGTGTGACTCAAACTAACCCATCTTCATGTAATACAAATTGAGTTACTCATAGCCGCACTCAACTCATCTCTAACTCAATCCATAAGTTAAACCCCTTTTATAGTTAATCAAATCTAGGGAAACTCATATACATACTAAGATTAACACAGAATAAGCAAATGCGAGAATGAGAAAGGGCGAGAGAGAAAACATAGAGGTGGGCTGGGTCTAAGTAAATTGTTGACCCATTTAACACGTTGATTATTTTGACCATTACTATTCTAAACACATTTATAACTCATTTACTAACCCTTATAACAAACCAATCCATCAAATATGAGTTAAGAAATAGGTTCATGACCTATCTTGACATATCTACATCATATTCATGGATTGACGGTGATAAAGTTGCCTCTAAAATATATTAAGTCTTTTTTTTTTACAATTCCATAAGTCAACATATGTTGTCTGTAGACTTGTCTAAATGGGTAAAAAATATTTAATAACCCACAAGCATTTAAATAGCTAATGGGTTATAGCAAACTTAGTAGGCCGGCATAATGGTCTACAAAATAAAAAAGCTAAAATAAGTGGATTACAAATGGGTCTATTGTGAACCCATTTACAACCCCTTTAAGACAACCTATTTAAAAGACATATACCCTTTTACTATTAGATGGACTTAACCCATTTAAGAGACCCAACAATTAACATGATTTATATATAAATATAATATTTATTTCTTTTTCTTTCTTGCCTTTTTCTTTCTTCTTTTTTTTGAACGAAGTTTGGTGAGGGCTGCGATGCCTTTGCTAGCAGCAGGCAAGGCTGTCTCCTTCCCCTAGACAGCCTCACCTTCTACCGATGAGGGCTTTGCAGCCCTCGCCAAATTAGGGTGAGGGCTTGACCCTCACCACGACCTTGCCTACTATTGGCAATGGTTGCTACCCTTGTTGGACTTCATAAGGACAAAGAAATTTAAAAAAATATTCACTAAATTTGTATTGTATGGAATTATTTTAAAAATATAATTTTTTTATAAAAAATTTCTAAGAAATAATTTTTCTTAGAAATGATAAATAATTTTACTGAAATAGTTCTGCAACAATTGTAAGGGAAAGTTCGCATGAAAAGTTGTTTGAATTAGTATTCAAGCAAGTTTGTACCAAGTGTTTTCTGATAGATAGTTAGGTAAGTTGGAACGAAAGTTCCGACCAACCCGACCCACCTGTTTGGCAGGCGTAATTGTCGACTATTGATTCATTTTTTGGTTGGATTGGCGATTATTTATAACTTTCGACTTATTAAACTTAGAGATCATGAGCAAGCCCACTTGTGTCATAGGTCCACGAGTGGTCTTAATATGTTCTTATTTCCTCCAGAAGACAAGGCCCATCAACTGAGCCCATGAAGCCTTTTGTACACAGCTAGGAATTACGGGTGAGCATGAGCTGTGCGCACGGACTGGGCTGGCAGGGCCTGAATGTTTTTAGGCCCCAGTCGGATAGACGAAGCCTGGTCTGAAGGTGTAGCGTGGTTCCTGAAAATCTGGCTCGGACCGAATTAAATCGGTCTAGGCCGAGCCGGTTCATACGCAGACAACCCCTAATCTGGTGTGACCTCCGATTCGAGGTTGTTTTGTGTTGGACTGTGCTTGTTACTGTTAAGAGCATACATCAGAAGTCCGATACATTTATCCGGAAAGATCATAGGAAAAAAGGGCTCTCCGTTTTTCTTTTTCACATGGCTAATGGTTTGTGGGAGAGCAATACAAGGGTCTGCTGCTAAGAGAAGTAGTGGAATGCTGCACTTACGCAGTTTTTCTCAGTGGGTCACGATGATGAAATTTGAATATAATGGCAATTTTATTTCGCTGCGATAAGGTAGTAGAAGCATTAGTTTCAACGCAGCTACCCAAAGTTGTCTTGTGCAAAGAAGGGAAAGTGGCTAGAGGAAATTATCTAATAAGCTTCTCACTTACTCACCGCTGATTAAGGTGCACGATTACATAGTGGTGTCGCCACTTGTTACTTATCATCACTTCACCTATTTTAATGGGGGTTTTTTTTTTTATCTGTTTATCTTGTCTTTAATTCTCCTTTCTCTAATTTTTGCTCCGTCTCTTTGCAAAGCGCGAGAGTCGGAGTCTGTACCTGTGATACTGGCGTCTCGCCCTCAGTCCCATTATCAGTAGGGTCGCATGCTTATTGCTCCTATTTTAATGGCTTAGTCACAAGAATAGTTGCATGTAAAAAAGAAAAGGAAAGGGAACAAGAGTAGCTGAGCTTGTTGAAACCCTAATCGAGGGCATCATGTTGCATGAACGGGATTGAGCTAAAATAGGAAGTTACATGTTTTGGATGCAAGAAAATTGTCGAAAAAGAAGTAGATTCCTGTAGGACTATGTCATTTGGTTGTTTGTCGAGAGAAAAGTTATACGAGGAAGATCAAACTAGTTGAGACAGATACAAGCGAGGGAGATGACAATCCTATATATACATGAGTATTGTGTTTCTTTAGGACAATTGTTCAAAAAGTCCTAAACATATTGTACGGAGGCCAATTCAATCTATATATATATATATATTTAATTTAACCGTAAATTGATTCTTCGATGTAGTCATTCTGATCGATTTTGCCCGAAAATAATTGATGTGTATGTCGAATGTCCTAAGTGACATGACTAACGTTGACATGGATGAATTTGCAATTCTTTAAGATTTTCATAATTTTTTTCTTTTTCATTTTTTTTCCTGTTTCCCTCGGCAAATTTGTTGGGCCTCAGTGATGGTCGACAGAGGTCATTAGCCACACACGAGGGCCACGATGCCCTCACCGGATCTAAGTGATGACCGCAACATCCTCACTAGCCACAGTTAGGTCTCGAGGGCAAATGTCCGATTTCGAAATTATCGATGAATACTCCAGAGTGCAAGTATCCATGATTCCAAAATTATCTTCAAGAATGTTCCAGGGTTGATTAATTGACCCTCTATCTAAGAAGGATCTAGGCATTCGTGGTTTATTCCGTCGCCTCTCCGGACAGCTGTGCTCGATCGGGAACCTCCCCTCCATGGCAAATGCACCTTCTGATCATCTTTTCGTAGTACGCGTTGGTATGGTTTTTCTTTCCTCTGCGTTTGATTATTTCTTTATTGAATCTTCTACGTCTTATGATGCATCTAGAAGCATTTGTCCCCTTCGACTATTCGTGTAAGAGACGTGTGGATTTCCCATCGCACACGTTCCAATCTTCTTCTGGTCTCTCGACAAGAAAAGGGTGAATGTGATTTTCAACGGACAAATTGCCAAAAAATCCTATATTTATGCATGATAATTATGCCAATTTAGTCAATTTTTTTAAACGGACAAATTACCCAAAAAATTCCTAAGTTTATGGTAATTATGCCAATTCAATTATAATCTTTTTTTTTTGCCAATTTAGTTCTAATTTTCTGCAGTTATGCCAATTCACTCCAATTAGCCAATCTTGATCGGTTGATGCTGATATGGATGCCGATTGGCGCCAGACGTCTGGCGACATAATATTGTAATATATATTCATTTAATTTTTTTCTTTTTCGTTCCCTCTCCTTCCTCAACTGGTAGTTGGACCTTGCGATCGGCCAAAAACGACGGCTGACTTCACCATGGTAGGAGATCTGGTGAGTTAGCCTCGTCATGCTTGGGCAGAGTTGACCTCGCCGGCCGTCGTCTCTAGCTAGTCATCAAGGTTCGGCGATCGGTTGGAGGAAGAAGATGGAAAGAAAAAAATATTAAAATATTATGCCGTTGGAAGGCAGCACTCACGTTAGCGCCACAGGTTTATGATTATTTTGATAATCTTTTCAACTTCAAACTTATAATGCGAAAAACCGGGTTGGAAGAGAGAGAGAGAGAGCGCACAGTTCCTGTACTGTTGGAATCTGGTTGGTGACTGTGAATCAACTAGTGTGGATACGACATGAATGGGCCATGGAAAAAAGCCTCTTTTTTGAGACAGAATAATGGCTCAAAATATATATAAAAAAAAAGGTGTACGGGCGAGAAATTTCCGTGCACGGACTCGGGAAAGTTAAAACTGGTCGGGTCTCAAACTGGCTCGCACGCGGAATCATCCAAGTGCGCCTTTACGCCGGGGTGACGTCGCCAATAAAAGCCAAGAAAAGGCCAAAATGTCTTTCTCTTCGTCAAGACTTTGCAATGTCTGTCTTCGTCAAGCAAGATGCAGGATACGTTGTGATGAGAGAGAAGAAATATTGAATCGAGTAGATCACAGTTAGAAAAGTTTCCATACCCTACCACTAATAGTCTTGTAGTTCAAAGGCCGAATCGAAAAGTCCTCTCGCGCGAATCTTCTTTCATTATTGGAATTTGACGGAGTGAAAGCAATCCATAATGAACTTGCTCGTAACTTAATTCGAGTGCATATGATGCTATGAATTAAAATATAGATGATGAGATAAGTTGTTTATGAAACACTCTGACCAAACATCAAACACAATAAATTGTTTTCTTGTATTAAGACCCCGTTTGTTTCGCGAAAAATGAATTATTTTAAAAAAAGTTCCTAACAATGATCACTTATATCGCTTACAAAAATAGATGTACGAAAAATATTTTCACTGCTTATGGAAACATTTACGCATAATTGTTGCCGATGGTGGAGATATTTTCCATTTGCTAGGAGCAGAAGGAAAAATTCTCAACGTAGAGAGGAGATTTATCAACACTGCGATGAAGGAAACCTCTAGACACTGAAGACATGGTTGATGAGGGCCTTTGCTCAGGGCCCTCTAAAAGGAAAACGATCCAATACTGTTTAGCTGCATGGAGAATCGATGGGAAGCATGCATGATTGAATCGAACAATAGTGGCGGCCTTTCTTTGAAGAAGTTAAAGTGTGCGAAACATTAGTTAGAGAAATTTAAAGGGTCTAGAGGACGAAGGACGCATACTTTACATCTTGATATTTCTAATGATCCTTCATGTATAAGCAAGAGAAGAACTCTTCATAGATTTTTTTTTTCCTTATATTCATAGGCAGGAATGTAGACGTTATGCTACTGACAGAAGTAGGAACACCTTATAAACCTCGTGAATTTAGGCCTTTAAAGTCTGTATGTAATCGATGGATACACGGTACCGTTTAGTTCTCGAGCTGGGATTTCCCTAACACCTAAGAGGGGTGAGAAACTACTGATAGATTCAAGAAACTAAATTAAAATTTGAGATAGCTAAATCCTATGTCATTTGCATGCAAAAAACATTTTCAAAATAAAGAGAGATGCATCATTATGTTAGATTAATCTAGCATAACCATATCTCATATTTAGAATCTTTAATTTGCAAAAGTAAGATAGACTCTGGTGTCTTACTTGGGTGTTTAATCGACCTATAAATGATTAGCGGCAGCTGCAAAAGGTAAGTTCAATTACGAGATTGAATTGAGATCACAAGTTGCGATTGATAGAGGCTTGGGAGAGTTCGTGCTAGACAACGTCACTATCTCTTAATGAGCAACCGTTTGTGTCCATCTCTACTAATCTATTTGCTTTCCCTTGGAGCTTCATCTTGAGAAAGAAAACGATAATATACACTTGATGGAATCACTGTATAAGTTTGGATTGGGGCCATTCCTATGACAATTTTGGCAAAATCCCGAGAGCACTTCGGAATAAACTAGGCACATGCTGCCATGCATGGCCTATTAGTGCAAAACTGCATTCAAACAAATAATCATGGGTGTAATGTGATTAGTGAAAACCATAATCCACAAAAAAATGTTGGTTCCTTGAAATTTCAAACTTCACCAATAATTCTGTGAATCATATTTCATTCTTTCTAACTAGTTCATAGCCCAAAAGACACTAGCTTGATGCATTACATTCAATTGAGTTTAACCCATCATAATTATTTCCTTTATTTTCAAATCCTTATAAAATATGTAGATTACTTTCTTTTCAAAACCTTATGAAATATGTAGGGGATTGTTGAATATTTCAACAATTATGTATATTTTGACATCCATTGTTTTGTAATGATTTTGAAAACTTTTTGAGAGACATTAATTTGATGACTAAAAATTATTTTGTAATGGTTTTGTAATGGTTTTGACAGCCATTAATTTGATGAAAAACAGTTTTATTTTTGAACTTGGTATATAAAAGATGATGCGAGAATCGATAAAGGACAAACGGCTCGATTTTTAAATATCACAACCGGCTGATTTAATTTGTTTCTCTCCAGTCATCTCTTTCATTTGCCTATAAATAAAATCTCCAAACCGTAATCCAAATAAAACACACCTCAAAAAGAAAAATTTCTCTTCTTCTTTCATTTCTTTCTTTCTTTGGTGGGTGTTACACATACTTTTATTGTTCATGCTGTCTCTATATTCTGTGCAGAGTAGCGTGGAAGGTCAGGAGATAGTTGATAGAGCCAGTTGCACCGAGTTTCATATTTTGGGAGGAAGAATCATCCTTAAGAACATTACTTGCATCTCTCAGACAGACAGTTGATATAA
This sequence comes from Psidium friedrichsthalianum, assembly GCA_019149425.1. Classification (NCBI taxonomy): domain Eukaryota; kingdom Viridiplantae; phylum Streptophyta; class Magnoliopsida; order Myrtales; family Myrtaceae; genus Psidium; species Psidium friedrichsthalianum. The sequence goes on along the minus strand of JAGVVM010001084.1, from coordinate 17,286 downwards.
TTTTCATTTTCTCCATTTTTTTTTTCCGGTAAACAAGTCTGGTCCTGAGAGAGAGAGGATTTTATAGTTTGGATGTATTTGAGGGGCAGTTTGGTCTTTTTACCTCGTAGATTTTGTCTCATCATTTAAATTGAAGAGTTTTACAAACTAGAGAATGTAAATAGATATGTAAAGTAAATTCAGTGAGATTCTCGAAATATTTTCTAAAAGAAAAAGGGCCTCCCCTTTTGACTAATTCCCCAAAGAAATTGCCATTAAACTTTTCAGAAAAACGGGTTCCCGTCAATATCGAAAGATAATCGCTCTTGCATTTCGAATAGGCCAAAGCACTTCTCGAAAAAAGTTTTAGAGCAATTCACACGTCACTCCACAGATTAGGAAGTATTGACTGGCTGACTCGATCGCGAGTAAAGAAATGATTGCTTTACCTAATAAATTGACTATTCCCCAATCTCCTCCATCGAAGTGGGTGGTTTGGGTACCACATCAGTTCGTACCATTTTCGTACCCAACAAAGTTAATGACGATGAATCGTGCTTAAATAAAATATGAAATAATTTGGAGACGTACATTCCACTTGCCTCGTTTCGCACTCGATGGCTACACATGGAAATAGCACTTGCTGGATACACTCATGGGAATAACACTTGATGGCTGGAATAGGCCTCATTTTTTTTTTAATGAGACGAAGATTCGAAGATGATGCGAAGTGGAGAGTACACTTCGATGAAGAGGGTCTTTTTTGTTTATTCATAATAATATCAGATTCATTTGCAATAGTCTAGGAGGAACTCCTGCGTGGTACATATCATTTTCGCACATAAGTTGGAGTTGTTTTTTTTTTTTTGTTCGAATAAGTTGAAGGTAGTTACAGACTAGTTTTATGAGTCTTAAACGTGCATTTCAAGCATAATTTGAGCAAGAAGGAAATCAATATCCAGATCGAGCTTAATTGACTCGCATCTTGAGGTTGTTCGAAACCATATTAACTGAATTGACGCGATCTACCAATCCGTCGGGGCACAGAGTCAAGGAGAAAGAGGAGGTCACTTGAAGATTGGTTATGTGCATGGGCGCGCGTAGTAGGTTAGAGAGGAGATAGAGAACATGTGGCGATGATTTTGGTTGTGGCGGAGGTTCGGTGAAGGAGGAGAAGTACAGAAGGTTGTTGTGGGGCAATAGGAGTGGCGACATCATGGTGGTCGCATCACTCAAGAAAGAAGGAGAGAACAAGAAAAGAAAGAGCAAAATGCATCTCCGTCGTCGAAGTTCAATGTGCTGAAGAATCATATTTTCAAAAAAAAGTTGAAGTTTTTAATAAAACCATCAACTTAGAGGACCCAAATCAATTATAAAAGCCTTTGCTTCATGCAAATTTTTAGTTTTTTTTCTCAATATGCGTCGTCCTAAGGATAGCCAGATTTCTCTAGAAAAGGAAAGAAATTTCATTAGCAATTTGTTGGACGATGATAATTGGATAGATGATATTTACATTGGGTTTATGCAAAGAAAGCCCACCACTAAGACATACCATACACGAAAAGAAGCAGCAAACACGATCACGTAAGAACAATAGCGAGTGGCCCATCTGGAGATAGCGTTAGCCCCCCACTAAAGATTGCAAGTGCTGTCACTAACTCGCCATTGGTCTCATCACTATTTTAAGTCCCTATATAAATTAATGAATAATTGATTCGTCAGTATTCTTCATCTTAAGCTATCATTAGTTTCGCGAAAAGTGAATAATTTAGAAAACGGTTTTCCTAAAAATGCTCGTCTGTATCACTTAAAATGATTAGCCAATAAGAAATATTTTTAATACCGACAATAATTTATGTTTAAATATTTTCATGGATGATGGAGGAACTTTTCGTTTATTTACTTTTGTTGGTGATGTAAGGAATCATTTTTTAGGACAATATTTTTAAATCTTTTTTTTTTTTTTGCGAAACAAACGGAGTTTTAAAGTTGATCATTCAGCGCTTAGTAACTTTTGTCCCTGGACTTGCTTTTAGGCACTTTCCAAGGTTAATATCATAAATGATTAAAAGCACAAGGAACTTAATTTACCTTTTGACCGTGAGATTTCGTTTTTGACATGGCATGATCGTAAATGAGAGAAATGAAGGAAATCTTTCTCTCCTAAGTGGATCAACAGGGTTCAATAGTCAAATCATTTTCGCCACAAGATGAAAGACTTTAGATCTGCAAGTTTTGTCCACAGTTAGAAAACCTAGTTTGATGATTAATGGTAGTGATATTTGAGATAATTAGTTGAAATTGTTCAATAAGATGCACCTCCTCGTTAAAATCTCATTGAAAACATATGATATCTCAATGAGTTTCTTCGACTCTTTATCAAATTCGAAATATGTTGGTTGGATCCATATATCTCGATTAGAAAAGAATCAATAGAGAAATAGATTGGTCCCATTTCTTCATATTAGACCGACTCATTTTTCCGAATTTTTCGCCGCAAGGAAACACCATCCTAGAAGCATTCTTGGCATATTTTTGTAATTAAAAACACAGCACATGAAGATGATGGACATGCGTGAACTGTGGTACGATAGACAACACATCGGACACCTGATTATTTAGGTTTTCTAACCCAGTCGAACCGGCGACTCCAATGCCTATCTACTTTTATCTTTTTGTGAAATGGGTAATATCAAGTTTTGCATTTTAGTGTGTTGACACCTAAATTTTGATTTTTCTTTTTTTATTTATATTGCACAAAAATAAGAATTTATTCTCGCAAAAAATATTTCCTCATGATTTGCATATTTTAGTGAATTGCATTTTTTTATTTGCATCGATGGTGAGGTTTTTGAGCTTAATTGGATTATTTGGACCGAGTCCACAAGAGCACAAGATTCGGCTAAAGTCCATGATCATCATTAGGGGGCGAAAAATGTAATTAAAATATCAAGTGAAAAATTAATTTATTAATTGGAAACTTGTAGAACAATTAAGCCTTTTATTCTAAGGTTGCTTAACCTAGCTCTTTATAAGGACTTGTTGTCACACGCCAAAAGGACATCGACAATAGCTTAGAAAAATTAGAGATACATGTGAGGTTGAGAGAAAAATAAAAAGCATCCAGGGAGAGGAAAAATCAGGAGGACTCCTTCCTTCTTTCTCTTTTTGCGAACGCCTCACAAAGAGAAAAGTAAGGAACAATCCTTTGACATGCAGAGAAGATAAAGCAAGAGGAAGAAGATAAGAAGGGTTGGTGGTGTGATCCTTTGATCATATTCCCCAAGGGAGCACTTGAGATTCCGCAAATCCAGTCCAACGAATTCTTTTCCCGCGGAAGTCTATGTATTTGCTCCAGTTTTCACCAAGTATTGCACATTGAGACGACTAGCGTTCTTTTATTTCGGCCATTCGCTTTCGTGACATTCTCGCTCGCTCGACCAAAAAGACGATTGGTAGCGTGGTCTGAATCCGTGACAGTCCTTGCATCCATGAAGTCCTTCACTCTAGTCTTGCAGGTTGATCGAGTCCAAAGGCGAACAAAGCGACTCTCGTCATGAAACACGTAAGCTACTGTCTAGCCGAACCAAAAACCGTTCGCCATCGTCCGTCAATTCCTTGAGAGTCGCGAGCATTGTCACCAATTGTACTTGCAAGTCCAAGCCGTGCGTGAAGGTCCCTTGCCGCCGGTCCAAGCTCGAAGTTCGATTCACATGTTTGCACAAGTTCCAAAGAGGAAAAAGAATCTTGCAATCTAGGTAAATTATCTATATTGGATTTTTTGATTATTTGATTGCATATTTTGATTGATTGAATTTGCATATCTAAAAGAAATCGTGTTGCAAGTTTGAGATATTCACTTACCTTAATTAAAAGATTGCATGTTAAATTTGGAAATTGAAAAAATTCTGAATATGTCTTGCAATATATCTTGATTGGTTAATTTGAAAGGTTGCATGTCAAGATCAAACATTGAATATATAATTGGAAAGATTGTGATTCAATGTGAATATTCTTTTAGATCTTTTGTGATAATCTCATGATAATCTGAAAATCTTTTGAATATATTTAAGATACTCAAAATATTTCACAAATGTAATCGATTGGGAAAATTTCCTAATCCGCAACCGCATACATGGAAATAAATTTATCAAGCTTTAGATCGAAACTTAATTCGAAAGAAATAGCGGTGATTATCTTTTAATTTTTGCAACTTGAATTTTAAATTTCATCTATAAGAACCAAAAAAACTTAGAAAATAAAAAGAAACAAAAAAAATAAGGAAGATAGGATTTCTTAAAGAAAGATAAGATTTTGTAGAAATCCTATTCCATGGATTATACTCAATAAATATTTTAAATCCATTCAAACTTTTAAAAGATGTAGATATAGGGTAAAAAGGTTGTCTTAAAATTTTTGGGAATTAATGTAAATTAAATCCAAAAATTATAAGTTTATCTTGGACCAATTCACTCTCATTTTTATTTAATTTTTAATTTCAAAAATCATTTTAAATACGCAAAAAATCATAAAAAAAATATCCTAAAAAAATTACACCTTTGAGCTTTAAGCGAGAAATCGGTACTGAAAGAGCATTAATAGAAATATTAGCGTAACCAAGTCCCGAACTTAAAATCTTTGATTCGTAGAAATAGAATAGTTCTCTTACTATTTTATTTAGGTTTTTAATCGACCTACCATAAATGATTAGTAGCGACTCCTCTTAAAAAATCTTTTGCATTTAAATATTGAACCTAAGTTACGAATTAGTAGAGCTTGGGAGAGCTCGAACTAGGTTAGTTAATTCACTTAATTAACTTGGTAATCCATTAACCTAAGAATTGAAAAATCCAAATTTTAGATTGCGAAAGTTTGGCGACTCTACTGGGGACTACTTGAACTTTTCAAAAATTTAAGGAGGACTTATGCCAGAAAATTTTTGTGAAAAAAATTCACTTGGTTTGGCAATCTTGGTTGAATTCTAATTCTCAGGTGTTAAATGGTCTTGTAGAAAGGGAGTTATAAGGGGAGGAGTCTGTGGCTAACCCTTTGTTTTACAGGTTTGGTGAAAAGGAAATTTGATTTTAATTTTTGAATTATTGGAGCGTTGATTAATTTGAAATGTTGTGCATGCCTTTAGTGTAATTACACTACACCACATTCGACTCATGACCGAACCCGAGTCATATCAATAGTTTTAGGATGGTATTTAAGTGGTTCTTTAACCTTGGCGGTAAGGCATCGCTAAAGGTTATCCCACTTGGATCCCGAACTTTTCCAAAAATGGTTCAAGGGTCATTCTCATGCATGTGAGGCTACGATGCATGGGTGTTATCCTTGTCGACCAAACCAACCAAAGTGATTGGACCTGACTAGTCATGACTATGTGTGTGAGGTAGCAACTAGTCATAATGAACGTGCTCGAGGCTACGACATGTCGTTCCGTCCATCATTTCACTTTGCTAAATGAACTAAAATTGAACCAATGATTCACGTGCTTGTCTTTGTGATTGACATTCTCTCCCTAAAGGGTGGTAATTTCTTAAACTTTATCTCATTTTCCTTACTCTATTTTGGGTTAATCCATGATCTAAGTTGAGCCATTTGGCACGTAATCTATATACGAATGGGTCGCAACGATATCAATTTTGCGCAAACTCCAAAGTTAGAGTTCAAGAAGCTATGGGGACAATTGAAGCCAGATGGCCAGCAATATGTGCTCAAGCACATTGGATTCATGTTGCCGATCCTCAATATTGATGTTTAGAGTGGAATCATGCATGCACTTGCTCATTTCTGGTGCCTTGAGACGACCACCTTCTTGTTAGGTAAGTTTAAGCTCGTACCTACTTTAGAAGAATATGATTTTGCCATTGGAAAGTCAGTTGAAATTGATATAATTGAACTGCCTATTCAAGTTGATCCTATGATAGTGCTTGCTGAATGTTTAAAGCTAAGTAGAAAAGAAGTTGAAAAAGTCCTAAAACGTAATTTTCAAGTATGCCCATTATCATTCCTCATTGAATGTTTTGAAAAAAATTTCGACCACGTCAGATCCAGGATCTTTATTTTAGCCTTTTTTGTACTTGTCATTTTTCCATTCCGTCAAAATGCTATCGATCCTATGATAGCTTGGATGGTTAAACAGATATGTGGTGGAGTTTGTTTCATAAATAGTATTTTAGCTGAAACTTTCATTTCATTAACACGTTTCAAAGAAAAAAAGACAAGACTTTTCGAGCCCCAATTGAACTTTTACAAATCTGACTTTTCTCACACCTTTCTCAATTTGGGGAAAATTTGACTGTATTTGAAATAGGTATGACTGATAATCCTATTTTGAAATTTAAAGAAATACAAAATCAAACTAAAAGTTTGCACTATACACAATGGGTCAATTTGTTCAAGGATCCAAACTCTAAGATTTTCCTTTGGCAAGCCATATGATTTTGAGTCACTGAGGCTCGACTTTACTATGGCGATTAGAAGCCCGTACCTTTGATGGGCATCTATGGAGCGACTGGTTATCAGCCTCTGCGAGTCGCACGTTAGTTTCGGGTTCTACAGGACATTCCACCTCCGCTTGGGCCTAATGAATTCTAGGTTTGGTTCAAAAAAGGAGAGAACTATATAGCTGAGCTTAGGCACCATTCTGAGGCATGGCAAAAGTATTTCAACCGCAAACCGAGTTGGCCTGCAGATGAGCCCACTGGAAGGATGAAGAGGCACTTCGCGATAGCCCGCTATATTCAGCACCATGTCATTCATGTACAGATACTCCCGAAGATCTCGATTGTGACAAAGCATCATACCCATCAAGCCCAGATCAAAGTTAGTGAAGAGAAGGTGTTGAAGGCCTAGAGACGAGTGGATGCTTTGGCTAAGAAGAATACACAACTACGACACACGTTGAAGGCCCATTCATTTATGGATCATGTAGCCACTAAGAAAAGAAAGACAGTTTGATGTCATGTATTGTTTAGCAAGTCTTCATCATAACTTTTCATTGTTCTAGGTGGGAATGTTAGTTTGCATTTACATTTTTATGTCGGATTGTTGGAATGGAATTTTTCTGGTAATAATTGTTGCTGTTCAGACCAACGTTATGGTCTTTTGTAATTTGTACTGAATTTTCTGCTTCAAATTAACCCACAAATCCTTCATGAAAAACATTCACAAGACCCTATTCATCACCTCAAAAATTTTCGGATTAATTCAATACATTTTCCATTTATTATTGAATTTAAGGTGAAAGAAAAACTATATGGGTTCTAGAATTTTCCCGACTTCACTTTTGTTTCTTCATTTACCACCGGCAAACATGCTCTTTTGACAAAAATCAAAATATGAAAGTTGTAGAATGGGCTTTTAATTAGTGGACTGAAAATTTTCAAGCATCAATTATTTTTTTTACGACCTATTTATCCTCAAGTTAAAAACCAGAAAAATCAGTTTTTTTTTATGACCTATTTATCCTCAAGTTAAAGACCTGTAGCTAGGGTGTATTACAATGTAGACTTTGCTGGCTATGAGGATGACTTGAAGTCGTCAATATGATACATCTATATGTTAGCATGATGTGCAGTATTATGGAAAAACGAGAAACAAAAATCTATATCATCTTCTACCATGCAAGTAGAGTTTGTAGCGGGTTTTTCAGCCGCTACTCAGCTTATTTGTCTCATACAGTTGCATTATGAAAAAAACTATGCAGTGTTGTTTGTCAACAACAACAGAGGTATCAATAGTCTAAGCATTTGGATGGTCAAGTTTTTAACCATAAAGGAAACAGTTCAAAATGGTGACATTGCAATAGAGCATATGTTCACAAATGATTTGGTTGTAGATTTATTAACGAAAGGTCTTCGCTCTTGTGTATTTGAATGACATATCATCATCATGGGTTTAGAAGCATCATGGGATGCTGTTTTTTGGTGCGACCAATTTTATTTTTGCTCTAATAAAACTTACATTTGTGTTTGTTAGATTTTGAAATATTTAGGTAGGTATCAACTCTTTTGCATTCAATAAAGTGTTTATGAATATATTGTTATCATGTTGAATACATATATCTAATAAAAATCACAAGGTATTATATAGACCTTGAGTAAACGTTTGGGGCATTCAATTATTAACGTTAGGGTTATGCCTTGTTACATATAAAGTAAAGTTAACTATAAGGCTAAGACAAATGTGGGTTCATTAAAACCATAATGAAATTCTCTGGTGACGCATTAGGTTTTGTGACACTTAAGGAGAGAGAACGTGGACTGTCAAAGGAGATGATGCATAAGGTATCTCTTTCTTTGAGGTGTTATCCATTTGCCACATTGCTATATTGAATCTATATTAGTGTAGTTAAAAGCACTCATGACCATAGACAACTTTGTGTCTATTTGACTGCGATTATTCAGTGCTTGGAAACTTTATGGGATCAGATTGACTATTAAAAATAATCTCTATACCAACATAAGGTGCACATGTACAGTACAATTTTCAATATAGTCCAAGTGGGAGGATATAAGAGTTTTTTTTATGCGGGCTATATTAAGTGAGATTCTGATTTACCATTTTACGATATTGGTCTAATAATGTAACATATAAAAAATTATTAATTAATTTAATATGGGGTTAGATGGTGTGGGCCGAGTGAAGCCCAACCTATAAGTAGAGGGTCTGTGGCTGAGAAGTCTATAAATAGTACTCAAGTCCCTCCTTTAATCTTGATTCACAAATAAACTAACATAAAGAGTAGTCACAAAATGTGATTCCTAAGGGACAATCTCATTGAGCCAGTAATACAGAAGGCAATAAAGGAGAAACACTTGAGTCTTGGATCATCACTATTCCGTATTAAAAATGATGGTTGCTAAATCAAGTGTGCAAATCCCCTTTTCCTCCATTATTGGGCTTAAGTATACTACAAGTGCCAAAACTTATATACGTCGCTCACTTTAATGTCAAAACTTTAAAACGATCACCTAAAAGTCAATTTTTTTTTTTAAAAACGATCACTTTAGTTCCAAAACTTTTAAAACGATCACGTAAGTGTCATTTTTTTTTTTGAAAAAAATCATGTTCATGCCAATATTTTTGAGAAACGATCACTTCAATGCCAATTCTAGGTTGCCTTGGCATTGAAGTGATCGTTTTTCAAAAAAATTGACACTTAAGTGATCATTTTTTTATAAAAAATTTGGCACTTAAGTGATCATTTTGAAAGTTTTGGCGTTAAAGTGAGCACTGTATATAAGTTTTGGCACTTGTAATGTACTTAAACCTCATTATTGTGTTCTAGATTCTAGCTATAAAGATCTTGGGGTGTCATTTTCGCGGCTTATATAAGACATACTCACAATTTCGATAACGAAACCATGAGGTTAAACTTCGCTTAATTTGGTAGATTATTACACGAAGCGGACATAGATTGCAAAGTGCAATTCATATTATTATACTTTTTGCTATACACTTACGAATTTTTGCCAAGAAGATGGTACAAGAACCTCAAACAAAAATAAGCAAGCAACGAATCTAGTTTCGATATTCAATGTTACAAAAGATTGGTGCACATAAGTACTCTCTGATGTCCCTCGTCCATGTTCGGTCCTTCGCACTAGCGCAAGCCACATAATTGCGCACGTACTGGGATGCCTCGCATGACGCTACCCCGCATACCGCTCATGCAACCCTTAGCGCACACAGGTCAATTGCAATTTAGCGTTGGCTCATCTTGTAAACACCTTAGTGTAGTTGCGTCAGTCGGATCATGGCCCTGCTTGCCAGACCAAAATCATAGCTCAATGGACCGAAATGCTCCCGCGGGGTCTATCTTGAAACCCTACTCGCAGGAGTTCGGCTAATGTGAAATCCAACTCCTCGAACCTAAAGCTCAATTGCGATTCGTCGACGCTATTTGAGTAAATAGGAACATGTCGGGTGCGTGATATGAGTGTTGCGAAAAGACAATCGTCCACGCGAGCGTGTTCCACGTTTCTGTCACTATAAGCTTCGCGAATAATCAGATAAATTTATGGGGACATGAAGCATTTGCTTCCATGATTCATATTATTGGGCTATTTCCTGTGGATAGAAGTGCAATATAGGCCTGCATCCACTATGGATTTCGAGATATAAAGTCATATTATCTTTCTTGATTTTTCCTTTTAATATATGTCCATGGTAGCTCAAGCTTTGTGTGTATATAATGGTCGATCACCAACTCAAAATCTCATCACCGTCAACCGAGTGAGCATCGCAGCATAGAGGAAAAAGAGTGCAGAAAGTTGCGAGAGGATTGCGTTGCGTGATGAGCTCTTCTGTTGTGATCCCGATTCAAGGCGGCGGCGAAGAGGCCGCTCCAAAGACAGCGGTGAAAAAGGAGAGCCTCGAGAATAGTCTCTTGGCCGTCGCGTGTTCCCTGAGAGGAATGAAGGGCGAGCACGATGTGAGAAGAGTGGTGCATAGTGTCAAGGTCGGGGTCGCGCTCGTTTTGGTCTCGCTTTTCTACCTTCTCGATCCGCTCTATGATCAAGTCGGGGAAAATGCCATGTGGGCTATCATGACCGTTGTCGTCGTCTTCGAGTTCTTTGCAGGTTCGGTAACGAATATTTTGCTTATGGATTTGATGAACTCCTGCGCTCATGATGGTGATTAGTGTAAAGTTCTAATGAGATTGATAGTATGATTATCAGGTGCGACATTGAGCAAGGGATTGAATCGCGGGATAGGGACTATATTGGGTGGTGGGTTGGGGTGCATAGCAGCGATCTTGGCTCAAGAGATCGGCGGGGTCGGGAACGTCATTTTCATCGGCACCGCAGTTTTCATCTTTGGTAAGACTGGTCAGAACATTGAAATAAACGTGATGACGAAGCCCAATTTATTAGCAAGAAAGTCAAATAAAATTAGTCCTACGTACTCTTACCGTACGTAAGTATGCATATGCGATAATTGCGAGTTTTAACAGCTTTGTTCATGGTTCAATAAAATGCTAAATCTCAGGTGCTGCGGCTACGTACGTTCGGTCGGTTCCTAGCATAAAGAAGAAGTACGACTACGGTGTCATGATCTTCATCCTCACCTTCAATCTGGTGGTCGTGTCCGGCTCACAAGCTGGAGAGGTCATGAGAATCGCCCGCCAGCGCCTCTTGACGATCGTGATGGGGTTCGCAATCTGCATTTTCATAAGCTTGCTCGTCCTCCCCAATTGGGCTAGCGACGAACTTCACATATCTACTGCCTCCAAATTCGAACAGCTTGCCTGTTCGATCGAAGGTAATCGAATCCTGACTACAATAGCGATCCTGAGTTCAAAGTACCTCATAGCGTGGGGCTCGTAATGTCACATATGACTGACTATTATCTGTCGACTTCAATTGCAGGACTACTGGATAAGTACTTCAAGGCGGCGGCTGATAAGGAAAACGAGGCTGACAGAAGCTTCAAAATCTGCAAATCCGTTCTGCATTCGAAAGCAAAAGACGAGTCCCTGGTAAGCCTTCTTTCGCCTCTCTACTTTCCCAATCTGTTGTAGCTGGGTCGATTCATCGCAAGCTTCCTCTAGCGTGCTCGCTCAAACTTGAGGACTTAGCGAATTCGTGATGCTATTGCAGGCGAATTTTGCGAAAATGGGAACCGTGGCACGGGAACTTCGGGCTATGTTATCCATGGGACAAGTATCTACATATTGGAGAGCTTCTTAGAGAGTTAGCAGCCACCATCGGTTCACTTGAAGTTTGTATTCTGTCTTCTAGACAGGTACTTCACCTGACACTCAAGTCTCTTCTTCTTCTTCTTCTTCTTCCCATGCATGATCCATATTTCTCAAAATTTTATCGTCTTGTTGAACCAATCGTTCATGTCATCAGCCGACCACTGATCTAAGACAGTTGATCAAGGAACCTTGTGAATCGGCTGCGGCATCCCTCATATGGACTCTCCAAGAGCTCGGGGAGAGCCTACTGAAGATGAGAAGATGCCACCAGAAGCACTGCTCTTGCCAAAGCTCAAGTCGACAAGGCTTGAGCTGAGGCACCTCATGTCTCCCTCCGAGCTCGGGCATGCGCGCAAATCGGGCGAGGACCTCGCCCTCTCAACCTTGGTGTTTTTGCTCACGGAGATGGTGGAGAAGCTGGAGGGGCTGGCGAAGGAGGTGGAAGAGCTCGGCGAGCTCGCTGAATTCAAGACTAATGATCCGTAGTCGGATATATTCTATAAGGATCAAATACCCGATTAACTATAACGATGCAAACGAGCATTTTGCCAATCGTTTGCGCCGGTTTTCATATACATGAGGAAGATGATTAGAAGGAGAAAAAACAAGTGTACGGTGCCACGACAGGTACACAAAAATGGGTGAGATGGTGGAAACTCTCTGTAGTTTTTTGTGAGTGCACGAAGCCGCCTGATTATAAATTCTAATCTTGTAATTTCACCAATGATGAAGTGATGATAGTGGTTATTATATATACTCTTAATTGCAGCCAAACAAGTTATAGTTTTTGCTACAAACTTAGGGCCTATTTGATAATCCTATATAGTACTGAAAATGAAAAATTCACTCATAACATCATTTTCCCTTAAATTGGCAAAATTGGCTGGAGTGTCGGTAAAGTTTTTAGGTCAAGAATTAAAGGCCATCTATTTAAATCCCATCAATTGTATGGAAACTATTTAGGATCATGGCTACCTGCACGAGCAAATAGATCTGAACTAAACTGATTCATGGGGCTTTGAGGGTGTTTCATAAGCCTTTGGATAAACGGGTCTCTTGGCCCAAATCCCTAGGTCATCAAAAGAAAAGTTCAGTGGTTAATGAAATTGAGTTTCTTTGACAACCCTATTTATCATATTCACCAGGAAGCTTAAATTAGGAGAGAAATTCACTTAATGTGTTAGTAATTTGAACAATGTTTTTTTTAATTCATTCACTTAAATTCCTGATTATATTGTCAAACCTAACGATAGGAAGCACCATTCTATGTTTGGCAGTAAATGAATAACATTCAGTGACAGATTTTCAACTGCACAAAGGTCTTATTTTTTATTTACGCACTTAAGATTATCAACATTAATTTTTTTTTCCTTTATTAATGAAGTTTTGTTCGTTTGGCTTTTCACAAAGTTTCCCTTAGGATTAGGCATTAACATCGAAAAGTTACCAGTTCAAACTTTATTGCCACTTCCAAAAAATGAAAAACCGCCGAAATTATGGGATGCTTGCCAATTCATTTGCCTAACTCATTTTTTGCAATTGTAATGCTATTCCTAGGTTAGTGACAAATGACTTACAAAATTTTTTTTTAAAAAAAATTTATGGAAAAAGTCTACGTGATGCTAGAAAAACCAATTTGACGTATGAGTTCAAATCTGACTTACAAATATAAATTTACTTCACAAATTGACGTGACAAACGATTATCAGCCACCTAAACATGGCGAATCATGTTCAATATTCAAATTTATTAAAAATTAGAGCATGCATCTTTGTCTCCTATCGAAGGATTTACCAAAATGATGGCAAATTTTGAAGTTTATTCAACGTTCGAGGGTACCTTATTATAGGAAAATGAGATTGATTGCTATAGATGAGTATATGGCGTACTTGTCATTAAAAAGCAATTGTCCCCAATTACTTGTCTGATCAAAAGGAGAAAACAGCATCGAAGGAACACCTTATGCGAATCGAACTGCAACATTCAAACCATCACTTTCAAACCTTGACAGTTTAGACTCAGCATCACTGAAGCATCTCAAAACCCAGCCTTCTTGCACTAATTGGGGCATCATGGTCATTGTCTTTTTCCCCAACTTCTTAGTACACATTTTTTTTTTCTAGAGGGAAAAAAGTTAATCTTAATTACCCTAGTGATATTTTTTTTTTGTCGGGCACAACAATATTTCATTTCAAGTAGATAATGTGGAAGGACAACCCAAATGGGCTTCAGAACGAGGAGTATCCAAAACAGATTCAGGGGGACTTGAAACCCAATTGTGAGGAAGAGACTGACAAAGCTGGGCCTTGACGACCCAGTCCACAGCTTTATTTTGGCCCCTGGGACAAGGGGTCAAGCAAATATGAGGTAAAGAAGCAAGAGCGGCCCGGCCTCTGTTGATAAGCCCAATAACTTCCCGCGGTGCGTGATCTGTTCCCACAAGTAACCGAACTGAAGTGAGACAGTCGGACTCCAATGTAGAAAGGAACTGTAATCTGTGTATTCTTTTGTATATCAAATTGTATCTTACAATGAGGCTATTTATAATATAACATCATAGCTAATGAAAAGGAAAGAAATTATACTAATTCTATTTCCTAGAATATACTCGATCATTTCCTTTATTTAAGGATTTGATTGTCTCGATTTCCTCTTCGATTGATTCTCAATTAGGGGCATAATCCATGCATATCTCCAACATATAACACTGAACATTCTGCTAATAGATTCATTCGGAATTCACTTATGGAGAACTGTGGAACTCTAATCAAAATAGGATTTTTATTAGGTGATATTAATAAGACAATTAGTTTTGGGGTCTTTAAAAAGAGAAATTTTCATGCAAATAAGTCTAAAGGACCGTACGATTTAAAGTTCCACTCCGCAGGGTTTTTGCCAAGATAAAAAGCCAAGAAATATTGATATTTCTTCTTATTTATGGTAATTAAAATCGTCAATAATGAAATCAAGTTATCCTTTAGGACTAGGGATGCTAAGAAGTGCATCCCCTTCAGTAGGATTCTAGCTCTTTCATTAGAATATGTTAAGGAGAGAGAGAGAGTGAGAGTGACATATTCGAGAAGGAAAATTAGATAATACCCCATCAGTGTCATTGTTGACACATAAAATTTGACTAAAATTTTTAATCATTTTTCATAAAAAAAAGGATAGAACTAATTTTAGTTTTTGCCAAAAATAATTAAATCATTTTTCATATTTATTCATGTATCTCATTCTGGTTGTGACGGAGGATATGAGTTTAAATTGACGGGCGATTAGACTAAGTATGGGGAAATGTGTTGAAAATTTTATGAAGGCTTGAATTTAAAGAAATATTTTCTCAGGGGCTGAATTGCAAATACTTAAGACTTCAACGATTAGAATACAAATATTTAAAACTTGAGGGACTATTTTGTAAATAACTAAAAAGGTGAGTTAGTGGAGAAATTAGAAAGAATGATGGAGAAAGAAAGGAAGATTAAAAAGAGTTGATGGAGAAAGGAAGATGAAGAAGGGAAGATGAAAAAGAGTTGATGAAGAAAGGGAGATGGAGATGAAGAAAGGAAGATGGAGATGGAGAAAGGAAGATGGATAGAGAGAAGGTGAGTTAGTAGAGAAATTAGAAAGAGAGATAGAATAGAAAACTATAAAAGGAGGAAGAATGGTTTGAGGAAATTAAGAAGAAAATCCAAAAATAACCAATGAGAGTATATTTTTAGAGGAGAGTTTTAGAGAGTGAAAGTTTGGAAACTCGGTGCCACCATCACTAATTTCCTCCTCATCGACACAAAACTACATCCATCCCTGTCGTTGGAGTTGTGATCTGAGATCCTGATCAACAACACAATACAAGGTTTGAATTTGGTAGTCAAATCCGCCAAATTAAGCAACGATTCTAATTTTTAGAATATCAAAAAAATTCGTTGCCTAAATCAATTGATTTGAATCCCAATTAAATCTTGTTGGATATATCATTCCATTGCTATGTTTAAAAATTACATCTTTCAAAAATTCACATCATGTAGATAATTGCACGCTTGATTTATCTTGTAAATATTTACGTTGAACCATATTTTTTTTTAAGATTACATCTCAAAAAATGAAAATTCGTGTTTCGTCAAAAAAATCATTCACAAGTATGCATTGCATATAGTTTATTTCTTCACATTATCATATAAAAAACTAAAAAACTTGCACCTTAAATTTCAAGCGGAAATTCATCATAAGTGTCAAATTAAACATTTTTCATGAAATTGGTATTGAAAGGACATTAAACTAAAATATTAATGTAAGCAAGTCTCCGAACTCATTGATCTCTGGTTCGTAGGAATAAAATATTTCTCCTAATACTTTATTTAGTTGTCTAATCAATCTACTCAAAATGATTAGTGGCGACTCCAAAAATTAAAATCTTTTATCTAATGATCACTTGAACCATAAGTCACAATTTGTAGAACTTGAGAGAGTTCGAGCTAAGTTAATTAATATAATTAATTAACTTGATAATCCATTAACCTAAAATTCGAAAAGCTCAATTTTTAGAGTCATGACAATCATAAACACTTTGTATTAGGGGTGAACACAAAAAAAAAAGGATCTACAAAAACCAAACCGGATTGTACTCAACCGGTTGATTTTTGGATGAATTGATGGGTATTAGTTTAGTTTCCGATTCCAATTTTTTGGAACCGATGAGTACCGATTCAGTTCACAACCAGTCGAACTAATCCTTTTATATAATACAATTGTATATTCTTTTAATTGAATCTATCTTCCTCAAAAGTCTAGAGTCTAGATCCATATGTCCAAAAAATAAATAAAAGAGTCCAGACTGCAAATAGAACCTCAAACTGTTAGGGCTTTTTAGTTTCAGCATTTGAAAGGACTTTGGAGTTCTAAAGTCTCTGACTAAAAGCAAATAGCATTGGTTCGTTTTTTTCTCAATTTTAAAAAAATGCAATCGCCTTTCTGAAGGCCCCTAAAAGGTCTCTAGCCCAAAGTAGCTCTAAAGGTACTTTGAAAAGTTGTATTTCCGAAATCCAACTACATTTTTTATTTTTTAAATATTTTATTTTCTTCTTTATTTTATTTTATTTTTCTTTTCTTCTTCTTCCTCCATCCTCTGTCTAATTCCTCCTTCCTCTGTTGATCACAGACCTCGGCGACGGCTGCCACCCGATGATGGACCATGACATGTGGGTTGGCGAGCTCGAGAATTGGTGACGCAAGCCTCGACCTTGAGCAAGTGAGGCTCGGTTTCGCTCGAGGCTAGCGAGCCTCGGCCTTAGCTTGCGAGCTTCGACAACATTGGGGAGAGGTCGAGCCTAGCCTTTGGCTGGCTAAAGGCCGAGAAGAAATTAACGAGGAAGAAGGAAAAAAATGAGAAAAAAATTAAAGAAAAAATTAAAAATTAAAATAATTAAAAATTAAAATAATATGTATTCATAAAATTAAAAAATAATTAAAAAATTAAATTATTTACAAGGGTATTTTTTTACCAATTGGCTTTATGTCAAAGTTGCTTTGTAATATGTTTTTAAAATATACTTTACCAAACACTATTTACATTTTGAAAATCCTTTTTGCCCAAAGGT
>JAGVVM010001083.1:0-38338 GCA_019149425.1 Psidium friedrichsthalianum | reverse complement strand
GGAGAAGAGAATGACAAGAGTAAGATTTTCCTCAGTTTGGATATATATATATATATATATATATATATATATATATATATATATATATATATATATGGAGAGAGAGAGGGAGAATGAAAATGAAAGAAAAGAAAATTATAATTACAAATTTATTGATTTAATCATTCTAAATTCGAAATTCAATATATTTCGCGGGAATGATTTAAAATATACTCTTTCTAAAAATGATGACATTGATCATTTATCGAAACAGACGGGGATCTGATAAAACTTTTATAAAAGGCAAAAAAGGTTGAATTAGAATAAATGATGGACATACATTGCTGGGATATCGAACGCTGTCATGGGATTTCTATTAAAATGAAATATTCAACTCAATTCAAACGTTGGAAAAGAGCAAGGTCTCTTCTTTAGAACGATGGCTTCATCAGCATCACGTCCCACGTACACCTGCGAGCAATGCAAACGATAATTTAAAACTGCACTATACACTTTTATATGTGGGATCCGAAAAAGAAGAAGAAGAAACTTTCATATGCTGGTATTGTTAAATTCAACATTCTCAAAGAATCTAATCGATCGTCTAATCGAATCAAGTATATCCATCCCCGACTGTTAAGTTGCATACACATGGATTCTAAGATTCTATGCAATAAAGTCCTTATACCGACGTGACCTGTGACTTGATCCATGAGGGCGGCGTACTCTCTCGAATGATCACCATCTTGCGTGTTCGTTTACATGAGCACTTCTTTGGGGCACAACGAGAAAGGAAGAAAAGAAAATGAAGGCCGAGGCATCTATGTCATTCAAGGAAGCAAATTGGAGATGTCGGTTTATAAGAAAAAAACTTCAGATTGTCGATTTTACTTTCCAAGTGAAGATCTGGGGCACGACCGCTCGGGCTCAATTCCGCGACCTTGGTCTCAGAAGCGGGGCGCGAGCTCGTGGATGCTTCTATCGATTGCATAGATTCCTCTAGATAAAACAAGGTTGTCCCTCGCGCTATTTTCCTTGGGTGATCCAAATGCTCTAGGACAAGCGGTTATGGTTGTGTTTCTCCTTCGGTCTAGTGTTTCTTACGCGAGCGTTTACAGCCCAAGCCAACTTCGCGCTCAATTCGTTGGCCCAAGAGCTTGGACTCTTGTGGTGTCCTATCTTCCAATGCCTCCATTCTTCACATGAACGGAGTCGACATTAAACCAGTATTATGTTTGTGTCCTCAACTACACAAGCCCTCGTTTCGATTTTCGGACGGATCTTTATCCTCTCGGAGAACTATCGATGGGGAATTGATTTCAACCACCCATCTACATTCGATTCGTGATCGATGCCGGAAGAATCCTCGCCCTCTCTCGAAACATTCTTTGGGTTAATCTTGGTCCCGGCTCCTCCGACGATTGCGATTTCGAAATCGACATAACGAGATGTGCCGTCCTTTGATCTTCAAGTGTGGCCTGCGAAATGATACCGGTATGCCATGTCCACGTACCTGCCGTCTCGTTAAAGCAAAAGGGCAAAAAAAAAAAAAAAAAAAAGGAACGAAACCAAAACAGAAGATGCGGAAGGCCACCTGCTCTGTTGTCCTGTCCGAGCGGAAGAAGTCAACCATAAACCGGGATTTGCCATGATTCTGACCCGGTGAAACCTGTCCACGAAGTTCTAAACTGTTATACTGCTGTCGCTTCAATTATAAACCTTTTTATTATTTCAATTTAATCATTAACCTTTTGCAGATTTGTCGATTTAATCATAAATCTTCAATTATGCCAATTTAATGCTAAATATTTTCACGATTTGTCAATTTAATCATAAACATTTGAATAAATTGTTAATATAGCCCTTTTGGCCAACTATGTAAATAATAGATTTACAAACATGGTTCCTCGATCTTTAGAATCCTCTTGTTAATTCATTAGTATGGTGTGATTCAATATGCTACTCATTCACCACTCTAGGTGCTTTTTCACAGACCATAGACATTCATCAGTCCTACTAGAGATATATGACCAACAGATTTAGGACTGAATTGACACAATTCATAGATTTAGGCTCCGTTTGTTTCGTGAAAATAAGTCGTTCCTAAAAAATATTTTTTGAGAAGTCAATTTCCAAAAAATGACCATGTTTTTCGGTATTTGGTTGAAATATGAAAAAAGTTCTGTTGACACTTGATTTTCAGCCATTTTGATTTTTAGAAAATTTTTAGAAAATTCATAAAAATTTATAAAATTGAAAAATAAACTTTGGGGACCTTGGCCTAGCCTAGGAAACCAATTTTGAACAAAAATAATTTTTCATATTTTCAGTATTTCCCGCATTTTATTTTCAAAAATTCATAAAAAAAAATCAAGAAAAAAATGAGAAAATTGAAAAATCAACTTTGGAAGCCTTAGCCTAGCCTAAGGAATCAATTTTGAATAAAAAATAATTTTTCTTATTTTTCGCATTTTTAATATTTTTTTTTCAGAAAATAGAAAAATACAAAAAAATCAATAAAAAATAGCATTAGTGGCCAAAAAATACAAAAAAATAGTCCATATTTTTTATTTTAATTTCCTATTCATTTTGGCCAAAGAAATTTTAAAAAAATTAATCTGGAAATGAGGCTTTCTTCGTTAATCTCATTTCAAAATTAATTGAAAAAATTCTAGAAATTTCAGTTTAATTCTTTAATTTTCAATTTTTGCATTTTTGAGTCGTGTCATCCCCCTCTATTTCCAAAAATTAAAATCCAGTCAAAAATTCACTGAATTGCCAATTTCGCTGAAAAGGACCAAAAATGCAATTATCGATTTTTCAATTTAGTCCCTAAAAACACTTAAAATGTAATTAAAAATTTTCTAGGGTTGAATTGAAAATCAGGGCACGTCACCCTCTAGTTTTTCACCTCCTGCATCTATTGGTAGTATCAATTTTTGCAAAAAAAGGTCATTTAGGGCTTGAATTTGGCAAAATGGGTACTCGGGTCAAGACTAAAGTTTGGGGTTTTATGTAAATCCTCAAGAATTTGTGGGACAAAATTCATTTTCAGTGAGATGCACACTCCTAAGCTGGATTTTGGCGTCAATTTCGAAATAATTTTGGCAAGATTAAGGCCAATTAGGAAATTTTAGTCCAATCAGGTCAACCGGGTCGGATTGACCCGACCCGATCAACCCGTCCAACCCGAGAGCAAGAACCAACTCTGGTTCTCTTTGGCTCGCGCGCAAACAGACCTGGGAAGGAGGTTCTAACAAAATTGGGAAACTCTGGCGATTCTAAAACAGCTTATAAATAAGGAGATTCGCATTCGGTTGGAGGGAAATTCTTCCACGGAGGCGAAAGATTAGAGAGAGAGAGAGAGAGAGAGAGAGAGAGAGAGAGAGGGTTCAAGAAAGCAAAACGCCATTGAAGGGCAACACCGGGAGCTTCAAAAGGAAAATCCAAGGAAATCAAGCCCCCGTCAAGCTTCATTAGTCATCATTGAAGCTTCGCATAGTCTCAGGGAAGCTTTTGGGCTCAGCGGCACGCCATTTCCTCACGAAAACAGGTGAGCTCCATACTCCTCGCTCGAAGGTCCTTCAATGGCGAAAATCTATTCCGTTGCTCTTTCTGCGAGATTTTTGATTCCGTGCGTCCTCATGCTCGTACTACTCGTCCCGACGTCATTTCTTTTGCATTTTCGTGCATAACGAGTCTTGTCGGCCTCTGCAAATCCCGAGTTTACTGTAAACTCTCTATACCAGTTAGGGCCAAACCGAAGCCTCGCGATCATCAAGTAAGGTTTCCTAAGCTCCCGTGAAAGTGTTTGATGCTTTAAATAGTTCATTTCGTGCTAGATGTGGATAGGGCGAAGCCTCGCGGGAAATAGCTCCGGCCGAAGCTAGTGTAGTTAGATTTCAGCTTGTTTAGGTGGCGTTTTTCAGTAGACATCGACTTAAAAGTTTTCCAGAGATGTTTGCTGTAGAAATTGTGAAGTTTGATTAGGTTTGGGCACCAAGTTGACCTTCCGATGAGGCGTCGGCGATGGAACGCCAACGCGGTCGTTTTCTCCGGGGAAATGTTGACCAGGTCAACGCTGACGTGGCAGCTGACGTGGCTAGCCACGTCAGCTGCCACGTCATCTCGGCTGTTATAACCGATTGGGGTTATCAACGGCTTAGATTGAACGGTTAAAAGAGGACCATGTGTCAGGATCTGGTGATTTTCCAAAGAATAGAAATTATAATTCGAATTTTATAATCATTTCTAGAAATAATAAAATGGACGGCCAAGATCTAGTTTTGGATTCAATCTCAACCGTAGGCCCGGTATAACAAATGAAGGGTTAGATCAAGGACACATGGGAGTTTTAGGCTGCAAGATTAAATCTAGGCGGGAATAAAGAAAAAGAGAATAAAAATCTGAAAATTCAAAAATTAAGTACTAAAAGTACGTCATTTTTGTGTTAGGTTAGTATATTGGGCCTTGGGCTGGATTTGGGCAATGGGCCGGGTCAATATGACCCGGTCCGTATAAACAATAAAAAAATAATAACAATAATAATAAATAACTCAGAAAATCAAATAAAAATAGAAAAATATAAAAATCAAAACTGCGTTGTTTAGTTTAGGGTTTAGATCGGGTTCTCTGATCATGGGCCGGGTCGACTCGACCCGGTCAAGAAAATTAAATAATAAAATAATAATAAAATAAAAATATATAATAAATAAGTAAATAAATGAAAAGAATCCAAAAACAAAGGAAAAATTCATAAAAATAATAAAAAAATTCCTTAAAAAAATATAATAAAAATAATAAATAATAAATAATGAATAATAAAATTAATTAAAAAAAATAATAAAAAAGAATAAAATGGGATAAAAAAATTTTAAAATAAAAAATAAAATAAATTAATAAATAAAATAAATAATAAAGAAATAAAATAAAAAATAAACAAAAAAATAAAAATAAAATAAAAACCGAGAAAAATAAAATAAAATAATAAATAAATAAAATAAATAATAATTAAAAATAAATAATTAAAAATAAAAAAGTAGTTGATTAAAAATTAATTAAAAATTCAGAAAAAATTCAGAAAAATTCAGAAAAATTCTCAGAAATTATGGAAATTAGGAAAAAGCCACATTAAACTGGTTTGACCTATTTCACATCTTTGGACTTCCCGAGACCTTCAAATTGACCATTTTGCCTCTGTGATCAATCTGACCCAAGTCATCCCAAACCACCCGTGAACCTAATTAACATGATTTCCAAGCCCTTTAGGCCCCTCTAGGCTCGTTATTACTTGATTTGAAGTGATTTCCCCATGTATTGATTTTTTTATTGCAATTTTACTTTGATGATTGTGATTGATAGGATAGATACTCCCATTTGCATGAATCCATTAGATTCTTAGAACCTACCTTACTCAATCTCGCCTGCATGAACTCCTTAGATTAGGAAATCACTCAACTTAGGTACCGAAAGGGCGTTAATAACAATATTTGTGTAACTAAGTCCCCGAACCCAAATATCTGGTTTTCGTAGAATCGAACAATCCCTCCCAATCGCTCGATAGGGTTTTCAACCATACCCTCCAATAAATGGTTGATGGCGACTCCTATGGAATGCACACTGATCACATGTCACCCGACCACGCTAAGGTCAACTTCGATTTCAAAAATTTCATAACGCGATTTGGTATGGACCTTGGGAGGCCTGAGCTAGGTTTCTCGAAATTTTAAGGTGGGCCTATCAATCCATTAACCCCCCTTCGGGAGGGTCGCAACAAGTTCAAAAAAAATATTTTCCATTTTTTGGTATGGAAAATTGGATTTAATTTTCGTCCATGTACACCATTCAATAATTTTTTATTTTTTATTTTTTACAAAAATTTGTTTTTTAATATGTTAATTATTTATCTTTTTATATTTCCTTTTTCTATTTTTTTGTTTTTATTTTTTTCCATTATTATTTTTGCCGATCACTAGCCACGACAACGGCCGGCGACCAGTCAAAGGAGAAGAAGGGATAAGAGAAAAATTGAAAATTAAAAAATTAAAGAAAAAGAAGAGAAAAAAATAAAAGAAACTAATTTAGAAAAAAATAATTTAAAAAATAAAATTTTCTAATTTTGAAATAATAAATAAGAAATGAAAAGAAAGTAACAAAATGATTAAAAAGAAAGAAGATGTGAAAGAGAGGAGAAATGAAAAATTAGGAAAATATTTTCCTAAAATATTTTTCACACTTTTGAAAGATTTTTTTTTCCAGGAAAAAAAAATCTTTCAAAAGTGTGAAAAATATTTTAGGAAAATATTTCCTAATTTTTCATTTCTCCTCTCTTTCACATCTTCTTTCTTTTTAATCATTTGTTACTTCTTTTCATTTCTTATTTATTATTTCAAAATTAGAAAATTTTATTTTTTAAATTATTTTTTTCTAAATTAGTTTCTTTTATTTTTTCTCTCTTTTTCTTTAATTTTTTAATTTTCAATTTTTCTCTTATCCCTTCTTCTCCTTTGACTGGTCGCCGGCCGTTGTCGTGGCTAGTGATCGGGCAAAAAATAATAATGGAAAAAAATAAAAACAAAAAAATAGAAAAAGGAAATATAAAAAGATAAATAATTAACATATTAAAAACAAATTTTTGTAAAAAATAAAAAAATAAAAAATTATTGAATGGTGTACATGGACGAAAATTAAATCCAATTTTCCATACCAAAAAATGGAAAATATTTTTTTGAACTTGTTGCGACCCTCCCGAAGGGGGGTTAATGGATTGATAGGCCCACCTTAAAATTTCGAGAAACCTAGCTCAGGCCCTCCAAGGTCCATACCAAATCGCGTTATGAAATTTTGAAATCGAAGTTGACCTTAGCGTGGTCGGGTGACATGTGATCAGTGTGCATTCCATAGGAGTCGCCATCAACCATTTATTGGAGGGTATGGTTGAAAACCCTATCGAGCGATTGGGAGGGATTGTTCGATTCTACGAAAACCAGATATTTGGGTTCGGGGACTTAGTTACACAAATATTGTTATTAACGCCCTTTCGGTACCTAAGTTGAGTGATTTCCTAATCTAAGGAGTTCATGCAGGCGAGATTGAGTAAGGTAGGTTCTAAGAATCTAATGGATTCATGCAAATGGGAGTATCTATCCTATCAATCACAATCATCAAAGTAAAATTGCAATAAAAAAATCAATACATGGGGAAATCACTTCAAATCAAGTAATAACGAGCCTAGAGGGGCCTAAAGGGCTTGGAAATCATGTTAATTAGGTTCACGGGTGGTTTGGGATGACTTGGGTCAGATTGATCACAGAGGCAAAATGGTCAATTTGAAGGTCTCGGGAAGTCCAAAGATGTGAAAATAGGTCAAACCAGTTTAATGTGGCTTTTTCCTAATTTCCATAATTTCTGAGAATTTTTCTGAATTTTTCTGAATTTTTTCTGAATTTTTAATTAATTTTTAATCAACTACTTTTTTATTTTTAATTATTTATTTTTAATTATTATTTATTTTATTTATTTATTATTTTATTTTATTTTTCTCGGTTTATTTTTATTTTTATTTTTTGTTTATTTTTTATTTTATTTCTTTATTATTTATTTTATTTATTAATTTATTTTATTTTTTATTTTTAAAATTTTTTTATCCCATTTTTTTATTCTTTTTATTATTTTTTTTAATTAATTTTATTATTCATTATTTATTATTATTATTTTTATTATATTTTTTAAGGAATTTTTTATTATTTTATGAATTTTTCCTTTGTTTTTGGAATTCTTTTCATTTATTTACTTATTTATTATATATTTTTATTTTATTATTATTTTATTATTTAATTTTCTTGACCGGGTCGAGTCGACCCGGCCCATGATCAGAGAACCCGATCTAAACCCTAAACTAAAACAACGCAGTTTTGATTTTTATATTTTTCTATTTTTATTTGATTTTCTGAGTTATTTATTATTATTGTTATTATTTTTTTATTTGTTATACGGACCGGGTCATATTGACCCGGCCCATTGCCCAAATCCAGCCCAAGGCCCAATATACTAACTAACACAAAAATGACGTACTTTTAGTACTTAATTTTTGAATTTTCAGATTTTTATTCTCTTTTTCTTTATTCCCGCCTAGATTTAATCTTGCAGCCTAAAACTCCCATGTGTCCTTGATCTAACCCTTCATTTGTTATACCGGGCCTACGGTTGAGATTGAATCCAAAACTAGATCTTGGCCGTCCATTTTATTATTTCTAGAAATGATTATAAAATTCGAATTATAATTTCTATTCTTTGGAAAATCACCAGATCCTGACACATGGTCCTCTTTTAACCGTTCAATCTAAGCCGTTGATAACCCCAATCGGTTATAACAGCCGAGATGACGTGGCAGCTGACGTGGCTAGCCACGTCAGCTGCCACGTCAGCGTTGACCTGGTCAACATTTCCCCGGAGAAACGACCGGCGTTGGCGTTCCATCGCCGACGCCTCATCGGAAGGTCAACTTGGTGCCCAAACCTAATCAAACTTCACAATTTCTACAGCAAACATCTCTGGAAAACTTTTAAGTCGATGTCTACTGAAAAAACGCCACCTAAACAAGCTGAAATCTAACTACACTAGCTTCGGCCGGAGCTATTTCCCGGCGAGGCTTCGCCCTATCCACATCTAGCACGAAATGAACTATTTAAAGCATCAAACACTTTCACGGGAGCTTAGGAAACCTTACTTGATGATCGCGAGGCTTCGGTTTGGCCCTAACTGGTATAGAGAGTTTACAGTAAACTCGGGATTTGCAGAGGCCGACAAGACTCGTTATGCAGCGAAAATGCAAAAGAAATGACGTCGGGACGAGTAGTACGAGCATGAGGACGCACGGAATCAAAAAATCTCGCAGAAAGAGCAACGGAATAGATTTTCGCCATTGAAGGACCTTCGAGCGAGGAGTAATGGAGCTCACCTGTTTTCGTGAGGAAATGGCGTGCCGCTGAGCCCAAAAGCTTCCCTGAGACTATGCGAAGCTTCAATGATGACTAATGAAGCTTGACGGGGGCTTGATTTCCTTGGATTTTCCTTTTGAAGCTCCCGGTGTTGCCCTTCAATGGCGTTTTGCTTTCTTGAACCTCTCTCTCTCTCTCTCTCTCTCTCTCTCTCTCTCTCTAATCTTTCGCCTCCGTGGAAGAATTTCCCTCCAACCGAATGCGAATCTCCTTATTTATAAGCTGTTTTAGAATCGCCAGAGTTTCCCAATTTTGTTAGAACCTCCTTCCCAGGTCTGTTTGCGCGCGAGCCAAAGAGAACCAGAGTTGGTTCTTGCTCTCGGGTTGGACGGGTGATCGGGTCGGGTCAATCCGACCCGGTTGACCTGATTGGACTAAAATTTCCTAATTGGCCTTAATCTTGCCAAAATTATTTCGAAATTGACGCCAAAATCCAGCTTAGGAGTGTGCATCTCACTGAAAAATGAATTTTGTCCCACAAATTCTTGAGGATTTACATAAAAACCCCAAACTTTAGTCTTGACCCGAGTACCCATTTTGCCAAATTCAAGCCCTAAATGACCTTTTTTGCAAAAAATTGATACTACCAATAGATGCAGGAGGTGAAAAACTAGAGGGTGACGTGCCCTGATTTTCAATTCAACCCCTAGAAAATTTTTAATTACATTTTAAGTGTTTTTAGGGACTAAATTGAAAAATCGATAATTGCATTTTGGTCCTTTTCAGCGAAATTGGCAATTCAGTGAATTTTTGGACTGGATTTTAATTTTTGGAAAATAGAGGGGGATGACACGACTCAAAAATGCAAAAATTGAAAATTAAAGAATAAACTGAAATTTCTAGAATTTTTTCAATTAATTTGAAAATGAGATTAACGAAGAAAGCCTCATTTCCAGATTAATTTTTTTAAAATTTCTTTGGCCAAAATGAATAGGAAATTAAAATAAAAATATGGACTATTTTTTTGTATTTTTTTGGCCACTAATGCTATTTTTTATTGATTTTTTTGTATTTTTCTATTTTCTGAAAAAAAAAATATTAAAAATGCGAAAAATAAGAAAAATTATTTTTTATTCAAAATTGATTCCTTAGGCTAGGCTAAGGCTTCCAAAGTTGATTTTTCAATTTTCTCATTTTTTTCTTGATTTTTTTTTATGAATTTTTGAAAATAAAATGCGGGAAAATACTGAAAATATGAAAAATTATTTTTTGTTCAAAATTGGTTTCCTAGGCTAGGCCAAGGTCCCCAAAGTTTATTTTTCAATTTTATAAATTTTTATGAATTTTCTAAAAATTTTCTAAAATCAAAATGGCTGAAAATCAAGTGTCAACAGAACTTTTTTCATATTTCAACCAAATACCGAAAAAACATGGTCATTTTTTGGAAATTGACTTCTCAAAAAATATTTTTTAGGAACGACTTATTTTCACGAAACAAACGGAGCCTAAATCTATGAATTGTGTCAATTCAGTCCTAAATCTGTTGGTCATATATCTCTAGTAGGACTGATGAATGTCTATGGTCTGTGAAAAAGCACCTAGAGTGGTGAATGAGTAGCATATTGAATCACACCATACTAATGAATTAACAAGAGGATTCTAAAGATCGAGGAACCATGTTTGTAAATCTATTATTTACATAGTTGGCCAAAAGGGCTATATTAACAATTTATTCAAATGTTTATGATTAAATTGACAAATCGTGAAAATATTTAGCATTAAATTGGCATAATTGAAGATTTATGATTAAATCGACAAATCTGCAAAAGGTTAATGATTAAATTGAAATAATAAAAAGGTTTATAATTGAAGCGACAGCAGTATAACAGGTTTAGAACTTCGTGGACAGGTTTCACCGGGTCAGAATCATGGCAAATCCCGGTTTATGGTTGACTTCTTCCGCTCGGACAGGACAACAGAGCAGGTGGCCTTCCGCATCTTCTGTTTTGGTTTCGTTCCTTTTTTTTTTTTTTTTTTTGCCCTTTTGCTTTAACGAGACGGCAGGTACGTGGACATGGCATACCGGTATCATTTCGCAGGCCACACTTGAAGATCAAAAGGACGGCACATCTCGTTATGTCGATTTCGAAATCGCAATCGTCGGAGGAGCCGGGACCAAGATTAACCCAAAGAATGTTTCGAGAGAGGGCGAGGATTCTTCCGGCATCGATCACGAATCGAATGTAGATGGGTGGTTGAAATCAATTCCCCATCGATAGTTCTCCGAGAGGATAAAGATCCGTCCGAAAATCGAAACGAGGGCTTGTGTAGTTGAGGACACAAACATAATACTGGTTTAATGTCGACTCCGTTCATGTGAAGAATGGAGGCATTGGAAGATAGGACACCACAAGAGTCCAAGCTCTTGGGCCAACGAATTGAGCGCGAAGTTGGCTTGGGCTGTAAACGCTCGCGTAAGAAACACTAGACCGAAGGAGAAACACAACCATAACCGCTTGTCCTAGAGCATTTGGATCACCCAAGGAAAATAGCGCGAGGGACAACCTTGTTTATCTAGAGGAATCTATGCAATCGATAGAAGCATCCACGAGCTCGCGCCCCGCTTCTGAGACCAAGGTCGCGGAATTGAGCCCGAGCGGTCGTGCCCCAGATCTTCACTTGGAAAGTAAAATCGACAATCTGAAGTTTTTTTCTTATAAACCGACATCTCCAATTTGCTTCCTTGAATGACATAGATGCCTCGGCCTTCATTTTCTTTTCTTCTTTCTCGTTGTGCCCCAAAGAAGTGCTCATGTAAACGAACACGCAAGATGGTGATCATTCGAGAGAGTACGCCGCCCTCATGGATCAAGTCACAGGTCACGTCGGTATAAGGACTTTATTGCATAGAATCTTAGAATCCATGTGTATGCAACTTAACAGTCGGGGATGGATATACTTGATTCGATTAGACGATCGATTAGATTCTTTGAGAATGTTGAATTTAACAATACCAGCATATGAAAGTTTCTTCTTCTTCTTTTTCGGATCCCACATATAAAAGTGTATAGTGCAGTTTTAAATTATCGTTTGCATTGCTCGCAGGTGTACGTGGGACGTGATGCTGATGAAGCCATCGTTCTAAAGAAGAGACCTTGCTCTTTTCCAACGTTTGAATTGAGTTGAATATTTCATTTTAATAGAAATCCATGACAGCGTTCGATATCCAGCAATGTATGTCCATCATTTATTCTAATTCAACCTTTTTTTGCCTTTTATAAAAGTTTTATCAGATCCCCGTCTGTTTCGATAAATGATCAATGTCATCATTTTTAGAAAGAGTATATTTTAAATCATTCCCGCGAAATATATTGAATTTCGAATTTAGAATGATTAAATCAATAAATTTGTAATTATAATTTTCTTTTCTTTCATTTTCATTCTCCCTCTCTCTCTCCATATATATATATATATATATATATATATATATATATATATATATATATATATATATCCAAACTGAGGAAAATCTTACTCTTGTCATTCTCTTCTCACTCCACCCTTTACTCTTGGGGCGGACCACTTACGAGTGGGGAGTTTCGATAATACATTCATGTACACAAATCTTCAAAAATATTCTCAATTTGGCCCCCATGAGATTTCTTGGAAAGTAATTATAGAAGTAATCGTTCCAAATTCGCCCGCAATCAAAAATGGACAACCGACGATTGCAATCTTTTGAAGATCTCATTGCCTGGAAACATTCTGATGATTTATTAAACTTGCAAACCCCATTGAAATTCTCCAGACCCATCTTGCTTAGGCAAAAGAATTTCTTTCCCCATCTTCAAATTTTCCTTTTTCGCCTTCCATGAAGATTTCCAACGTAGGCTGAATGATCCGAAGAAGCTACGCAACGACAAGCATCGCGACATGCCCGAGTGGAGTCCGTCGCCTTGCTGTCACTCCAGAGTGGCGGCTGGTGAGCTCGTGGTAATTTGTGTACTATGTCGCGACTCGGAGGCTGTAGGAAGCCGACATTGCTTAGCTTCTCTCACTCCTTCTGGCTAAATGAAGGATCGGTTCGCAAGGCGCAGCTACGGTTTGGAAGGGAAAAGGGGAACCGCATAGATTGCTGTACAAACGAGGCTTATGTGCGTCGCTAAGAGAAAATCTGTCCGAACTTACGTGACAAGAAAGGTTCAGAGAGGAAAAGGGAAAGAAGAAAAGGAAGGGAACAATTTCTGAAGTCTGAGGAGAGTTTGGCCCCAATAGTGTTATTGAAGATTCTGAAAATCCAGCTCACGGTGGATCAGCCTTTAGCGACGCTACCAGGTCATATTCCAATGAACTCGACCATACCCATCTCTTTTTGATCCATTTTAAGTCCTATCCCTCTCTCTCTCTCTCTCTCTCTCTCTCTCTCTCTCTGTTGGGGGTCTCTTGAATCAGAATTATATCTGGACATGCCCATTCTGTACTCTGTCACTGTTCAAGGGTTTTCTATTACG
Organism: Psidium friedrichsthalianum; assembly: GCA_019149425.1. Lineage (NCBI taxonomy): Eukaryota > Viridiplantae > Streptophyta > Magnoliopsida > Myrtales > Myrtaceae > Psidium > Psidium friedrichsthalianum. The sequence goes on along the minus strand of JAGVVM010001083.1, from coordinate 24,909 downwards.
ATCCTCTGTTCATTCTCTTTATTTTGGTCACCGTCACCTCATTTGTATCTCCCCTTTGCGCCCCTTGCCGTCTCTGGAAACTCTCTCTTCTCTCTCTCTCTCTCTGCTTTCTTGAATCCTAGGTCTTTCTCTGTTCACTCGACATGTTGTCTCCATGATGTTGAGGGGTTGGAGGAGGCTGCTCAGGGTCTACTGGGTCGAGCTCAGTGTTGCGCCGATTCTTCGTATCGTGTTGTTTTTGTAGTAAAGTACGAGCTTTTTTCGGTTTGATCTCAGTGGGTTCTCTGAGTATTTTTCCATGGCGTATCACCAACCGGTGGCGAGCTCTCCATTTGCTGGAGTCGGGGATACTACCTACACAAAGGTGTTTGTGGGGGGGTTGGCTTGGGAGACTCAGAACGACACTTTGCGCCGTTATTTTGAGCAGTTTGGGGACATTCTTGAGGCAGTTGTCATCACCGACAAGAACACCGGCCGATCCAAGGGCTACGGTTTTGTAAGTGTTTGGCTGCCCCTAGTGGTTATTGGATGTGGTTTTCGATTGATTGGTGGATTAGTACTTAGTTTTTGCATTTGGGTTATTCTTGTTTTGTCATGGTATATTTTGCTGTTGACTACACTACAGCTATGATGTGGTTATACTTGTATTGGATTTATATGGAGGATAGGTGACATTCCATGATCCGAATCTGCGAGGAGGGCTTGCGACAATCCCAGTCCGGTTATTGATGGCAGGAGAGCTAATTGTAACTTGGCTGCTCTCGGACGGCTTCGTCCGCCTGTTTCTTTTGGTACTTCATTTTCTCCATCTGCAATTGAAAATGAAATATGCAACTAGTAGAGATCATAATGATCTTTGACATTCTACTTGTGTGACATTATTTCTGACTTCTTATTGAGCTGTTCTTTTTTGAGTGGGCTAAACTGCTTATTTGCCAAGTGGTGCCTGAGGCCTATTAATAGTGGATAAATTTGTAGTAACATGCTTTATATTCAAACTTATGTGTCCATGAGTTTGCAAATGTTTATGCATACGTGTGACAGCTGCATTGTTAATGAGGATCAATTGCTGATTATAAAGGGTTGAGATCATGCTAGTGATGCCTGATCCTATTAGAACGTTGGTTCTATGATGCTCGTGCTGGCCTTTCAATGACAAATAATAATGTCTCTGATGTTTTTGATACTCATGGAATTTGTAAGTGTCAATGTCCTTTAACATGCATCTTTCTTTGTGTTTCTTTTTTTAGGGCGGATGAGACCAGTAGTTCCTCTTATTGGGAGCATGCATACCCCAAGGAGTACATACATTGGAAGCCCTTCTTACCAGCAACCAAGTACTTATGGTTATCAACCTGGATTTATATATCCTCCCTATGGGTAGGTTGCAAAACTTCATGCCTTGAGATCCCTTATTTTTTCTAATTTGAAATTTTTTTATTTGGCCAAATTGATCCTTTTTTAACGTGGAGCACTTTGTAGATACTAAATAAATACAGTTCAATTCCTTAGGTTCACGTGATTTTGTTGCAGAATTAGAAACTTCAAAGAAATTGGGATGCTTCGGTTAATTTAATACTGAATAGGGTTGTGGTGGCACAACAAGATCCATTTAGGAAAAAAGGCTTGGTGGGAATTGTCATTATCATAGCTGCTAACTGAAAACTTCCGAACTACAGGTTTTGAGTTTTGCAGGAGCATTAGTTTGCTAAATACTGACTAATCCCATATTTAGTAAAATTGTACGAGGTTGCTTGTTGGAGAAAATAATGTGCTAAATGTAATTGGTGAGCATTAATACTAGCTACGTAATCATTGCTGCATATCTCTCCACTGGAGATTCTCGTGTATCTTTCAGTTATTGCAACCTTGGGAGAGTTATGGAGAGAGTTGACGTACACATTTCCACAATAGTTTTGGTATCCATTCTCGAGTTATGATTCATGCTGTCATATGTCATCAACATCAGAAATATAGTGATTCAGCTTGTAATCATTGTATAATCAGGAGAAATTATGAAAAAATGGCTATTGTCAGCCTTGTGTTATTTGCTAGTATTGTTGATATTTGCTGTCGAAAAATGTTAATCATAAGTTACCTTCAGTTCTTATTGAAAAAAAAAAATAGAGCATGTTACGTTCGGTGTGTAATGGGAAGTTTGCCTGTCAACAGTATAAGTCAAAACTATAATTTAAGAGATCCATTATTTTCATTACGGCAGGTACGGAACATATGCACCTGAGTATGTCTACCCGCAGGTAAGCACTTCAAATATCAGTAACTTGAACAATCATGTTAATTAGAGTTGGGGACTTAACATTTCTATGTCATTAATATGCTAATTGGACTCTTCCTCTGGCCTTCAATTAAAACTTTTCAGAGTGCTTACAACCCTTACCTCGCCCAGAATTACGTTCAGATATATGGTGTGCCTGGCACAGCTGGTGCAGGTCTATACTCGTATGGACAAGTGGGACACCCACCTTCAAGCAGTTATGGCTACGCTTCCCCCCAAAGTTATGCTATGCCAAATCAGCATGTAGTGCAATTTGCTGGACCAAATGTAAATGGTGCTACAGCTGCAATCCCTGCAATCCAAGCACCATATCCTGCAGGCAGAGTACCTCTTCCTAACTCTGTTTTGCTCGTTCTTAAAGAGATCAACTGTGTCTGAAAACGGGCATATATGTTATATACATTTACCTCTGTAATATTTTTCTGATCGCATAACTGTCTGTATTTTCTATTAATGATAATCTGGACTTTTAACAGATTTTAACAATTTGTTGACCATGCCATATATTTTCCCACTTACTCAACTACCATGTGATGAGACGTGGTGTGTAATGCGAAATATGTTGCATAGCTGTGAGAGTCCTCACTTTCTCTTGACACCGAGTGACTGGTGCTGGGGTGCGGATGTATAACAATGTCCTATTTCCAATTAGTACTGCATTTATATACTGCTGGGTGCTAACTTTGCTTTATAGTGGTGGATATTTCTTACTCACTGCATTTAACCCTACTCTACGCCTTGTCATTTGTTGAATATTGAACTTAAGTATGTTGATTCTCTACTTTGTTCATGCACTTTTGTGTTGTTCATATCCACATGAACAGTGTTGTCTGTCTCGTAAATGCGGCCACGTGACAGATGACTGCTTCTCTCACGTCAGTGCTGCTGTCATGAGTTTAATGTATTTCAGATTTTATGCTTCACCATGAAGACTCACAGGATACTCGATGCTTACATTTTCATGTTTTACAATATAATATATTCAGATCAGGTTTTGATATTCTGTTCATTAATTTTTCCAGGTGTGGCTGCACCAGCTCCTGGACAAGCACAGATTATAGTTACTGCCATTCCCCTCAGTTCACTAGTGGTTCTGATCAAACAGCTGGTTGAATGGTGATCAGAAATCACATTGACAGGCACAACTTCTTCACCTTGTCTGCTTGTCTTTTTTCTGAAATAGGTTGGTGATGAAGGTTTAATAATTTCCTCAGTGAAATATGCAGGTAATCCTTAGATTGCCGCAGGACTTAGAGCAGCGGTTCTGCTACTTTTGTGGCAGGCTTCATATCTAGCCTTGCAAGCTTTCATCTTGGCATCTAGAGGTATGGAGGAGTACATTTAGCTGCAATAAATGCTGCTGCTCAGAATTTTAAGTAGCTGAAGTTCTATGCTTTACTAATGCAAGAATTTTTTTTTTTTTTGGGGGGGGGGGAAGGTGTTTGCATGTTGGTTAGCACATCAGTTTGTACTTCTGACCTTCTCAAATACATACGATAACTGCATGATAAAATTTCTTGACCATTGCATTAAACCATTTGAGCCATGTTAAAATGGCTTGTTTCAGATGAACCTCTAGCTGAGGATGCTCCCTGTTTTTTTACCACTGTCATCAGGTCAGCCTAGATTAACCTGTGAACCCCAACTGTCTTACATTTGTGTAAATCAGCTTTGTCATGTCAATTTGAATATTCTGTGGAGCCTAATTTCTTATGCTATATTGGACATTGCTCCCTTTGAACCAAATATATTCTTTTTAAGCAGCTCTTTTAATGGAATTTCTGTTTGCATAAGCTGTGTTATGATCTAGTAAATCAGCTAAGGTTGCTGATGGAAAAGGGTATTGTCTACCTAAGAACAATTTGCCATCTGTTTTTATGTGGTAGATAATGTGGCTAGGTAAATAAACGGTTCCCATGGTGTATATTGTCTTGTGACAAGGAACTGTTGCTCAGCAATGTGGATTGTGTAGCCCATGTGGCATGTCAATCGGTTTTGGTAGCCATATGGCATGCTGCCTTGGGTTTAGTGTTCCCGTGCACGAGCACACTAATGATTGTTGAAATTTGTGTAGAAGACAAGAGCAATGATAATGGAATGGCTTCATTAAGTGTAGCGGTAACAACGATATTGACCGAAGTTTTGGCAAAACAGTGAATTAGCCTTATGTCCGATCAGATCTCGTGACATTCACCAATAGCTTTAAAGTGTGTGGGCTTCCTTACTTATTCTATGCCGGATATAGGAACTATCTAGGATCTTATCAAACTGCACTTGAAGCATTTCCGCCTTGAGCGAGGATGAAATCATTTGGCCTTTGATGCCATTGATGATTCTAGCATATGAAGAATTCTTGAATTCAACCATTACAATTGTCTTTTCCCCGTTTTGTTATTTCCTGTGTTTCTGTCGAGATGGACTTTTCTTAAGATGAATCCGATTGTTCTGCAGGTCATCCTTTTTTGTGAATCACGATACCACAGAGTCAGTTGTAAGATGTTGAGTCACTTCGAACTCCGGAGTCAGGTGCATGGAAGAGCCAGGGGCGCTCTTCCAACGCGTCTGTAGAATGTGTTCTCCCACCATCGCTCGGACTATTTGCCATGGAAAGATCTGATGGCGCCGTTTTTGCAGGAAACATGGGGTTTCCTGCGGCCGTGTGAAATACCACCCCCTCCCTGTACCCCAAGGAATCAATGTCTGATTCTTTCGGAACGGATCTCGTACCCGGGTCGGTTCCACGGTCCATTCCTAGCGTAACCCTCGATTGTTTCTGCGCATCTGGAGGAAGCGCTGTTTTGCATTGATCCTTGATTGTTTGTTTTGCCTATCAATTGGATCATGTGTGAAAGAATTCCCTAGCTTACATCGTTGTTTTCCTACTCTGTTCCATGCTCTGATAATTGAGACAATTGAGCTTCTTTCATGCAGCAGCAGCATCTAATTGCTCAAGACTCCAGGGTTTCTTCTTCCATTTACGCCTCTGGGGGCTCTTAAACAAGGATGTGGAGATAGCATCGGATGCATCAGGCTGGTCGATTGAATCTCGATTGAACGAGTCTAGTCCGCGACCGATACTACTGTTGGTTTCACGGAAAATGAAAGATTTGAAAAATATTTTTTAAAAAAGAGCAAAAATAAAATATATTCATCCCCGAGCATGTTTCTAGAAAATATTTAGACATAAATAATTGTTGATAATGAAAACATTTTCAATTGACTAGTTATTCGAGAATTATTTTCAAAAAAAATATTTTTAAATGATTCATTTCACCCCAAACAAATGGAGCTTAAGTTTCCTTGTCCGACCAAGGTCACTCCTCTCCCCGATAACAATCATGTTTTCCAATGAAGCTAATCATTAGTTTCTATCTATGCTGGCCGTTAGGCGATTCTTATTTTTTTTTTCTCCTTTTCTATTTAAAAATTGAGATCGCGCTTTTGTTTTATTCTTTTGAGGCCATTTTTAAGGATTTATTATGGTGTCGGTTGCGACGAGTCTATTATCGAAATTGGGAAATGATAACTTTATATTTGAAAAAGACTGAAAAGAGCAAGAGCTCGGAGATGAGAGGATGTTGAGGGTGCGATCGGTGGCGGTAACCCCCAACCGGCGTAGGTTGCCGATCAATTTTGTAAATCAATATCAGCATGTGCGATTTTAAGTGCACACGCTTTGCTATTAAATAGGTGTTGCAAAATGTTTACTAGACATGCATTTATATGAAGAAGAGATAAATATATCCAAGTTTTAAACTTATTTTATGCGAGGATGTTTACACGATAACAAAAATTTCAAAAGTTCCAATAATTGGAAAAAATATATGGGATAATGACATAAACGGTTCATGAATTTTAATTTAACGTGCAATGTAGTTTTTGAACATTTAATTTATTCAACATAATAATTAAATTTTATTTTAATGTACAACATCTTCCATAAACTTTTAATTCACTCAATGTGATGATATCTTGTGGTTTTATGTTCAATCTAGCCTTTGAATTATATAAAAATATTTAATGATGTCTTTGAACTTGAATTAATAAAAAGATGGTCTTGAATATTTTCATATAATTTATGAATTAAATTGAATATATTTAAAGTTTAAAGATGACATAACATATTCGATTAAAGTTTAGGGATCATATTAAATAAATTAAAAGTTAAGGGATCACGTTGAATATTTGATCAAAGCTAAAGGATTATTTGCGTCATTTTTCCAAATAATAAAGGATGTGTTTCTTTCGCAGTTTACCTAGGAGGCTAGGACGGACTTGCAAGTCAAGTCGTAACAAATTCCTCTCTCTCTCTCTCTCTCTCTGGCCCGATCATACAGATTTGATCCGATTTCGCTCGTGGCATTCCCCGCTTCTCTCCAACGCGCAAGGAAGAAGCAGCAGCGGAAGAAGAAGGGGACGATCTCGGCGCACTACGGATCGGATTCCTATGGAAGAATACCCGGAGGAGCTGCGCACCCCGCCGGTGGCGCTGATTTCGCTGGTCGGGTGCTCCGACCACCACCCCGCCATCTCCGGTCACCTCCACTCGCTGCAGCCTCCGATGAACGTGCTCGCCCTGCCCGACTTCTCGAAGATCCAGGCCATCCTGACGAAGAAGGCGAAGGAGCCTGTTGCCGGGGACCCTCCGAGCGGGATCCTGAAGCGGGATTGGCTGCTTAAGCACCGGACTAGGGTTCCGGCTGTGGTCGCGGCCATGTTCAGCTCCGCTCACGTGTCCGGCGATCCCTCTCAGTGGCTCCAGGTGTGCACCGAGCTCGAGAACCTCAAGTAAGAGCTGTGATTTCGCGTGAGTTCTGATTCGGTTGCGTGCAGTGTGAACAATGTGGAGTGGTGATTACTCGGATTTTGTTCCTTATTACAGCTCTACATCGACAGTTCCTGCAGGTTGTTCAAATAGATATACGCCAATCGTGTTGAGATGGTTTTTCTTTCATGAAGCTCATGTCTGCCCTCCCGGATTTCGAAATTCACTTCATTTTTGCGTCAACTACATTGAAACACTCATCATTCTTCTTTTAGGTAGTTAAAAAAGAGAATTATATCGGAAGATGAACCATGAATAGGAGTTGATTGCCACATAACTTAATCACAATCACGAGAACATGTTCCATTCTCGCCACTCGCCACTGTCATTCGTAGACATGCTGCGATGGGTTATCACGCTCCGTATCACAACTAATTTTTCAGTTTTAACAATGGTGCACTCACCAAATTGTAGCTCTACTCATTAATGCCTGTCTGATTATAGAGCTGCAGCTCGGCCGCGGAACATCAAACTGGTTGTCATTGTGGTACAATCGTCTTCTGCAGGTACGTAGCCCGTGTCCTTTTAATTTTTTCCCATCCATTCATAGCGAGTGTATTGCAAGAAACTAGATGTTGGGTATGACACTCTCTTGGTTTTTATTGAGAGTGCAAGTGTTTCGGTTTTTCATTAATAGAATCCTCAGTTTGGAAGTCTGGTTTACTTTGGTATGTGAAGAGGTGCTTTTAATGTGGTTCAGCTAAGAAAGTCCAGCCGTTCTCTCACTAGCAAACCTTTTAATTATTTTTGTGGAATGGTTGGCATCAACCGCTACACTCAAGAACATATGGCAAGTTCTTTCCCTATTAATTGTGGAAAATCCATAGAAGCAACGACGATAATATCAACTTGCCTGTATTATCCTCTTACGTTATTCCACTCCATTACGTATCAAGTTTTCGGTAAGGTCTAGGTGTTCTGAATCTTTCCTTATCATCTCCTTCTATGTAATTTCCGGCCTTTCCTGCCTCTTAGTCTTCACCCCCTGATCGCATCTCCTCACTACAAATATGAGGGGTTTTTAACAATGCGATTAAACCATTTCACACCCCGAGCTTCTCTCATTTTATACTCAATTGGATGAACATGTACTTTTCCACAAATTAATTAGTTCATTATCTTGTCTTTCTTGTGTGCCTACACACATGTGAAGTATTCTCATGTCCTCACATGCCCATTTTGTGTACTTGTTGAAAACACCCACATTTCATTGCTGGCCTTATGGCATTTTATAAAATCTCATTCAAAGGTTGCACAAAGTACCGGACACACTTCTCCATGTCATTCATCATGCTTGTTCACCATGGGTGAGATCTCCGTTAATTTCTCTTACCTTTTGCTAATTAAAATCAAGATATTGGAAGTCTTCAGTCCATGAGACTTCTTGGTCTCCAATTTGCACAAAAGCATTGTTGAAACTTTTACTTTTCCTGAACTTATGCGTCATATATTTTATCTTTGACCAACTTTGACAAAAGCCCCACTTCCCTCCAAACGTTTAGTTTGTTGCTCACTCCCGTTTGGGTTTCACGTATCAATACGCAATATCATCCACAAAAAGTATATACTGAGGCACTTAAAAAAAAAAAAAGAAGAATTATTCAATTAGTTTTCATTCTGATTCAAAAATGAAGAAAAAGGGCAAGAAAAATGAGTTTGGTCATCTCGGGGAATGTTTTCAAACAAAAGAAGGGAGAGCTAATATTCCCAATTTTATGGCTTCAAGAATGGAAACACCGTTTTGTGGTTCTCAAAACTTTTGTTTCAAATGGAAATGCTTGAAATCTTCTTCCAAAGTACAAAGCTCCATTTTCTCCAATCTATTCACTACGTTTTCTTACTTTGCGCAAGTGCTCCCCAGTTTGTGACATGGTTTCTACTTGCTGTGTCTCTCTCTCTCTCTCTCTCTCTCTCTCTCTCTCTCAATACTTCACTAAGCTCATAAAATTTAGCAATATGTTTGAAGAGAACTTTATCATTGTGACAGCACTTGTTCGACAGCTGATAAGCTTTTGGGGGCTAAATGCATAGCATGTTAACATTTCTCTTCTTTGTGTCATTGTGAAGCTTTGTTGAATTTGGGATAATTGTTTTAAGCTTCTAAGAGTTTTCTTGAAGCTTCCTTGAAAATCCATTTAAAGAAAAGGAAAAAGAGGAGCAAGGGATCTAGTTATGTAAATTGTTAGAATTTGCAACTCAAAAACTTAAGTTGATAATAGAGAGACTACATGTGTATAAGACCTAGTCAAACTTCATAGACAAGCTATGCGTGATACTTTAACACCACTTCTTATGCGCAAATTGGAGTAAGGACCACTTATAGAATTGATAAATAGAGAGTGAGACATACGAATCACTCATGAATTATAACATTGGATAAGGCATGAACAACTGAAGTAGGGCTTTAATATCATGTTAGAATTTCAATCCAAAAGCTTAAGCTATTAGACAAAGAAAGGCTACATGCATAGAAGGCCTAGTCAAGCCCTATAGACAAGCAATAGTGGAGACTTAAACACAATTACAAGATTATTTTTCCAAATTTTGTATGAAAATTGTGAATTATTAATTCTTATTTGTCAAATCGAAATTAAAAGGATAAAATGAAACAAAGATGTAGCCAAATGCATTTTCATGATTTTCTTTTTGTGACATTTTCATTTTCACTTACCTAATAAATTTTCATGAAAAGAGAAAATGATAATGAAAATTGATGAGAATGAAAGCTGAAAATGGTTTCTAAAGCCAATTGTCCCCTATGGTTTATCATCTTGGATATTTCTTGCCAACTCGTCCATTGGAGGGTAAAATAGACTTAGAGTTGTGCTTTGGCGTAACCCTGTGCTTGTATGAATGCTTTCTGTTGCCCTATACATTCTAACTTCAGTATCATCACCATCATACATGTCCGTTATTACTTAGATAAAGGCAAGATGTACTCCTTACATTTCAAGAATCTTCCAATGAATTTCTTTTGGGTCGTTGTTTTATACTTTCTTCAACTTTATAAAGACCATAAATCACTTTTGGTTTCTTCCATCATAAATATGCTTCGTTTTGCGTGTCCTCAATTAGGTTTTTTAAGGTGACATGGGTTAAAATTAGTTGGTATGTTAACTTTCTTAATAGTTGATCTGTGATGGTTTTGAGTTATGTGGTGCAGATGGTGTTAATGAAGATCGAATGATTGCTCTACGTAAGCGTGCTGACATTGATTCCAAGTACCTTGTTATCTATACCCCTAGTGATGTTTCGGAACTGAAACGATCTCTCAACAGGCATGTCTATATCATGTTGACTCTGCTTTCTTCATCCTTTGAGTGATACGGAAGATCAAAGTTTTGACGGAACTGCTTCGTGCAGATTGGCCGATATATTTGTTGAGTTAGCCAATACATATTACAGAGATGAAGGACGAAGGATGAAAACACGGGTCGAGAAGAAGAGCTTCAGCTCAATTGAATTAAATATACGCTATTGCTTCAAAGTAAGGACCATTGTTATTGTTATCTTTTGACAAGACTCTGCAATTCCTCGTGTGATCGTATCTTACCAGACAATCTGTTTGTAGTAATAGACATCACAAGTAATTTTATCTTTTTACGGCTAAAGCTTTATGATCAGATTCTAAGTTTATGAAGTAGAAATCATCTGTTACAACCAGCAGGGCCATAACGAAGATTGCATGGCAGTTGTTTCCGCTAAAAGATGCTGGACCCGAAAATTGGTTCCTTCGCTTTCCTTTTATGCTTCTTCATTCATTAAATACAGCTGATCATTGTCGGAAGAAATTTTTTTACTTCGACTTTGATGCATATCCAATATCAACAATTAATACTCCATGAAACTTCAGTGCTTTGCATAACTTCTGAGTTTTGTCAGAAAGAAGTAAAACAAAAGATTTCTTATACTTACAACAGCATACATATAAAAACCCTTCTTTTTGTCAGCTCAATCTGCTCTTTGCTGTTCTTAGTTTGACTTTCTTTTGTTTCGACTATAGTCCTTATGAATGAGCAATGCCAGGTTGCTGTATATGCAGAGTTCCGAAGGGATTGGGTTGAAGCATTAAGGTTTTATGAGGAGGCCTATCGCATACTTCGAGAGGTGTACCCTTCTGCCTTTGGTAGTATTTCTAAGTTCTGATATGTATAGTTCAGTGCTGTAGTCCTCTTGATATTTTATTTTTGAATTTTGGAATGGTACTTCTCTGTAGATATATTCTCCAATCCTCTATTTGCAAGTATCTGGAAATTGAATGAGAGATGCCTCTTGACAAATATGGGCATTTGATGAAGTTAGGCTTGCTTGTGTTTGATATCATATTGAGAATTTTTATCCGTCTTCATACATTATGTCTTGAAGTTGCTATCAAGTCTTAATTTACACCCATGTGCTTTGACACTGGTTGATTTTTTTTTTCCCCTTTTTTTGGCATTTTGCTTCTACATTTAGATGATCGGGACTTCGACAAGATTGCCCCCAATCCAACGGTTAGTTGAGATAAAACATGTTGCAGAACAATTGCACTTTAAGGTATCAACTTTGTTACTGCATGGTGGTAAGATTATAGAAGCAGTCACATGGTTCCGCCAGCATAATGCTTCATACAAAAGGCTTATAGGAGCACCAGAAGCTATTTATCTTCATTGGGAATGGATGAGCAGACAATTCTTGGTATTTGCTGAGTTGCTTGAGACAAGTTCTGCAACTACTCAAACCATTTCGTCTGTCGCTGCAGACAATGCCGATAGAGGCTTGACAGAGTGGGAATTTCGTCCTGCTTATTACTTTCAGGTACAGATCCTTCTTGCATTTTGAAGAACTCCCTTTTCTAATCTGCATAATGGACCCCCATATGCAATTCAGGTCACTTAAGATAAAAAAATCATACATACTTTAGATTCGTCAGATCTTTGTTATCTGTCATGCTTATATCCTCTTATGTCGTAACTTAAACTTGGCAAGCGATGAGGAACCGGAAGTTTGAATATTTATCGGTCAATAATTTTTTGTCCGCTAAGGGCTTATTCTTTGCTATTATATTATGATGTGCATGATTTATGGTACATATTTGTTCGTTCAGCTTTATCTTCTGTGCGCTATTCATGATTGAAGCAACACTCTTTTGGTCACTGTTGCGGTGCGTTGAAAACCTCTTTTGGAAATTTTGGCATGCATTGTGCTATTCGTGGTTGAAGCAGATCTGTGTCTTAGCCATTGGCACTATGTGCTGGATACCTATCCTCTTTTGAAAACTTTGGAATATGTTGATTATGAGGTGTTCTATGGCCTTGTGATTCCAAGTTATTTGCTATCTGTCAGGATGGTCCTGATTGGAATTGGTTACTTTTTCTTTGACCTTGTTCCCGATCTTCTGTTTACGCTTCCTAATTCAGTTGGCAGCTCACTACTTGAAGAAGAAGCGGTCTTCCCTAGACATTGCCTTGTCAATTTTGGTCAATGCAAATGAAATTGATGGTGGTGCTGAATCTGTGGCGCCTTCCACATTTGTGGGGCAATTCGCTCGACTACTAGAGCAACGAGGAGCACTTTCCTTCCAGCCGTAAGTATTATAAGGCTCCTTCTAAAATTATATGTTCTCTTAGTTCTTCAGTGTTCTTGATATTTTCATCTGATCATGCAGTATTGACGATGAGGAGTACATTCATTATGCACTTGCAGAAGGGAAAAGGTTCCAGGATTCCTATGAAATCATTGCATTGTTTAAGAGATCTTATGAATCATACGGTAACCTCAAAGTCCAGAGAATGGGATCCACTTGTGGATTGGAGATCGCTAAAGAATATTTTTCAGTTGGTGACTTCCCAACTGCAAAGCAGTTTTTTTGATAATTTTGCCCATCTATACAGACAAGAGGGCTGGATCATACTGTTGTGGGAGGCCTTAGGTTACTCGAGAGAGTGCTCTAAGAAAATGGGTGGGGTGAAAAATTTTGTAGAGCACTCCCTAGAAATGGCTTCGCTACCTGTATATTCTGATTACATCCAGTCTCTTGGATTCAAGGAATGTGGTCCAGTTGGTCCTCCAAGTCTTCCAGAGAGAGAAAGTATTCACAAGGAGGTTTTGGAACTGGTCAGCGGAGAGTCAGGAATTAGATCAGTTGAAGAAAGTAATGACCTAAATGTCACAGAAGGAAACCCCCTTCACCTAGAGATTGACCTTGTCAGTCCTCTTAGATCAGTGCTTCTTGCTTCAGTGGCTTTCCATGAACAGACAGTAAAGCCTGGTGCATCTACGTTGATGACACTCTCACTTTTATCTCAATTGCCCCTCACTACTGAGATTGATCAGTTAGAAGTCCAATTCAACCAGTCAGAGTATAACTTTACTATCACAAATGCTGAAAGACCTCATTCAGCTTCAAAAATCACCAATGGGCAGCAAAATCATCGAGTAGAAACTGCTGCATCTTTATCACTTGTGACCAACAAATGGCTCCGGCTGACATATGACATTAAATCAGGTTTGTCTCTTTCTATTAACAGTTCAGGGACCTGGCTCTAGTAGCAGCAGTAGTTCTCCTTTTCTCCTTTTCTTTGTCACGCTTGAGTTAGCTTACACCAGTCACGCACAGTTGAGCTCTCTTATGTTTGATCTGACTGTACACATTACCAGAATCCAGTTTTTAATATAATTACTCTTCCCTGTCTCTTCAGTTTCTACGATTCTTGTGATGGTAGAAATCTTGGTCTTCGTGTTCTAGGTCATTGCTTTTCAAGTAGATCTTTGATACTCCCTCCACTTACTTTTTTGAGCTAAAAGTTGTTCAATGGTGTTTTTCTTGGGACATTCATCACTGCTTTTTGTACTGTGGAAGATATAACACGTTTGTCTTTTCCAGAACAAAGTGGAAAGCTAGAATGTATATCAGTCATTGCAAAACTTGGACCACACTTCACCATATTTTGCAGAGCAGAAAGTCCTGCGTCCATGGATGGTTTACCTCTCTGGAAATTTGAAGACCGTGTAGAGACTTATCCTACCAAGGATCCTGCTCTTGCAATCACTGGTCAGAAGGTTATCCAAGTTGAAGAGGCAGAGCCTCTTGTTGATCTTAATTTAGGTGATTCTGGTGCAGCTTAGTAGGAGAGAGCTTCATGGTTCCTGTTAATATAGCAGCTAGGGGCCATGATATTTATTCTGGTGAGTTGAAGATCAATTTGGTTGATGTAAAAGGAGGTGGCTTGTTTAGTCCAAGGGAAACAGAACCATCTACCATGGACGGTCATCATGTTGAGCTCCTGAGTGTTGCTGGAGCAGAATGGGAAGATGAATCTCAAAAAGAGGCTGAGAAAATTAACAATATCCAACAGTCCTTTGGATTAGTTTCCATCCCATTTCTTAAAATTGGAGACACGTGGTCCTGCAAATTAGAGATCAAATGGTACCGACCAAAACCCGTCATGCTATATGTATCACTTGGCTATTCTCCCCATGGAAATGAATTAAATGCTCAAAAGATTCATGTGCATAAGAGCTTACAGATTGAAGGAAAGAACCCTGTTCTAATCAGCCATCGGTTTTTGCTGCCATTCAGGCGGGATCCCCTGTTACTCTCAAAGACAAAGGCAGTTTCTGAAAATAACCAGTTCACATCCTTACCTCTTAATGAGACAAGTATACTAATCTTAAGTGCCAAGAATTGTACAGAGGTTCCTTTGCAGGTGGAATCATTGTCTGTTGAAGTGGATGAAGATTGTGCTGCTACCTCATGTTTAATAAAACCAGGAAGTGAGGATCTTGCAAATTCTGGCCTTCTTGTGCCGGGAGAGGAGTTTAGGAAGGTTTTCATGGTGATTCCTCAGGTAAACTCTTCAACACTTGGGATGGGAACCATGTGCCTTCGATGGAGGAGGGATCCAGGAAGTGGAGTACAGGTCAGTTGTATACAAGAAGATAGTGTTCTGACGAGACACAAGCTACCCGATGTGAATGTGGAGTTAGCCCCCTTGACTATAACTTTGGAATGTCCTCCTTACGGCATTCTTGGAGATCCATTCACATACTTTATCAAAATTCATAACCAGACGCAGCTCCTTCAAGAGGTGAAGTTCTCACTGGCAGATTCCCAAAGCTTCGTTTTATCTGGGTCGCACAACGGTACCACCTATGTCCTTCCAAAGTCTGAGCACATCCTTAGTTATAAATTAGTGCCACTGGTTTCGGGGCCGCTGCTGCTGCCAAAAGTTACTCTGACTTCAGTAAGATATTCAGCTGGTTACCAACCATCGGCTAATGCTTCTACCATCTTTGTATATCCATCTAAGCCCCACTTTAAGGTGGCTGATCAGAGAGAGGGTAGGACTGAATCGGTTGCAGCAAAGTAAAATGGCGATGACCCACCACAAGTTGTGGTGGAAGTATGTTGGCTGCACTAGCTAAGCTGGAAGGTGCTCGTGATGATTGTTTAGCTTAGCTTATGGCTAGATTCATTCCTTGGAGCCGAAGAGCTGGGGTTTTCCATCTTTTTGGGTGACAAATATTTTTCTTAGCGGCAACCATATAGAGCATATGAGAAGTTCTTGTGTGATGATTCTTCCAAGAAAGCTGGCAGGAAATGCCGGGGGCTTTTGTTGGGGAGGATTAAACGATGAGGTCTCGATTGGTGATTGGGAAGACCTGGTATAGCAATAGATTTTTTCTAGTTATGCTGAAGGAAAAACTCCTCTTATTATGCAGAGATACTTGAATCAAGAAGAATGACCACAAGGCATTCACAGATAAATGCCACAGGTTTCTAAAGAGGTGACAGATGAGGCGAGACGGAACTCCAGAGTTTTGGGTTTCCTCCAGCTGGTCAATCGGCTAAGCTCCAGAGGATACACTAAAAATCACAGGCAAAATATTTCAGTCCTCTCCGTAGTTACCGATGTCTCTTCAGTCACTGGTTGAGGCTTTTGATGTTCTTGGTTGAAATGCTTATGATGTCCTAATTCATGTGGCCGTGGTTGTGCTCGATTTCCTGAGGGGGCGACCTCGAATTTGAATATTCTCATATGCTTCAAAACTGCACTTGGACGATCCCTTTGCATTTTTTTTTTTTTTTTTTGGTTGTGCCGAAACGTCTCTTTTTCTTTGATCGAGTGCCCCAACTCTTTGAAAGTGGTGCAAAGACAGGATCGATAAGCCCTAGTCAAATGATCATCACATGAAACTTTTGTGATGAGTTGACCGGAAGTATCTTCGGATTAGCAAAGGAGTTGGGGATGACATATGATCTCGTTCTGTGCCTTTTGCCTTATGGCGACGGCTTAGCGCGGCTTTTATTTACCCGCTCCTCTCCCAAAAATCCAAAAAGGGAAAATTAAAACGCGAAAACGTCAATAAAAGGGTGAGGGGATATATAAGAAGAAAATTAATGGAAAATTGGAAGAAACCCTGCAAATTCTGGGACTCATAGCAAGTCGAGCTCCAGCTTAGGATCTGCACTGATCTTATGTTGTCGTGGAGCTGAAGCTGTTGATCTGAATTATTTCGTGGTGAGTGGGTTCTTCCTCTTTGCAGTAAACATAAAAAGTGGGTTCGCTTTTCGTTGTTGATTTTCCCCTCGATTATGCCGAATTCGTTTATGTATTGTCCCCGAAATCCACCCTGGAAATTCCTGAATTTCATTTTCACCTGGTTTCTCGTCAGATTTCGAGCTGAAAACCAAAAAAAAGTGGAGAGAAAAAGAACGAATTTTTGCGGCAAAATTTTTTTTTCCTGTGAAATTAGGGTTCATCAGCTTCACTGGGCAATCCCTCGTTACCCTCTTGCAATTGAGTTCGTTTTTGATTTATAAAGTGACGTACTTTGCATTGCATTACGATTTGTTAATTCAGTATCGTGTTCAAGCACGGTTTTCTCTGGGAATATTGACAAAAGCTGGGAGGTTTAGGGTTTAAACCCACCTTGTTTCTTTGTGCGAAGAAAAATTTCTCAAAATGGATCACCGCTTCGCCTCAGATTCCCAGTTAACAGGAATGTGGGGGCTGAACCGTCATATGGATCGGGTTTGCCCAGCAACCCGAGCCCGGCTTCTCAACAGCAAGTGGTCGGTGACATGCGTTTGAATTACAATGCCGACGGCACAGCCGTCTCCAAGCCCGTCTCCGCCATTTCACCCACTTACCATCAGCCCGGTAACGGTAGCGTCCACGGCAATGAAATCGGGCCGCTCACAGGCGAGCCCGTCAAGAGGAAGCGGGGCCGGCCCAGGAAGTACGCCCCGATGGCGGCGTCCCCGCATCCCTGGGCTTGGCCACCGTCCCCGTCACAAGTGCCACCTCCGCCGACTCATGGCAGCGGGCTCACTTCTCCCCCAGCGTTTGGGATGGCCTCACCCATGGCGGCAGGAAAGGCAGAGGTCGGCCGCCGGGTTCGGGCCGGAAGCACCGAATGGCAGCAGTTGGTAAATAAAGATTGCCTCTTTCATGATTTCATCTTGGCTAAATGTTTTGTCTCCATGGGAATTGTATTGTGTTCTTTGATCAATGTTCCTTAAGTTTGAATGTACAAGTTTATGGTGGCAATGGCAACTTTTTCTTTCCTACACAACTTTTTCTTTTTTATAGTATTTGGGTATTAGTGGCCTCCACAATCCATGTCAACAGTTAAGAATAAAAATCATGCCTTTTTTAAGATTAGTTGATCTGCTTGTGATCTCCATCTTGATATCTGTGTTTTTTATTAGAAATACTGCTTACAGGATGCTCCACCATGTTGTCAGTTAGCTGGAAAAAACAAAAAGCTTTTGATACTATGGCCATCGTTACTTGGTCGATGTTTCATAGTCTCTAGACTTGCCAAAAAGTGGATAACGTTTTGTGTAAGCCCCCCACACCAGAACAGAGGCAAAGACCAAGTTTTAAAATTCTTTTTATTGGTTCGTTTACAAGAATAAGATGCTTAATAAGCCCTTCTCTCTCAAAAGAGTCTTTAGTTATATAAATAAATAGCATGGGTTTTTGAACTTTTCTCTGCCGCATCATTTTGACGAGGAAACTTGCTGACTTGCAGGAGCAGCAGCAGTTGGATTTGCACCCTACATCATTACAGTGAAAGCTGGAGAGGTGAGCTTGGAATACTTCGTATTCTTGTGATTCCTTCTTGAAATTTTTTAGCAGTTTCGGTTAGAAGACATTCTTTCATTCATTGCAATCACTTTCAACATGCATGGTCTTGTATTAGCTTTCCTTAGTCCAAAAAAGCTCCGACTGTTCTTCATAAGGGACCTGCAGTAAAAGAAAAAAAAAAGGCAAATTTATTTATCCCATCCTGCGAAGATATGTGAAGATTTTATTTGTCCCATGTTGGCTTTGACAAGAAAAAGATTGAAGCAGTTCTTCAATTGCTTCGATGTGATTTTTATGTATGCCGGTGTGTTATTCTGTTTGAGGATGAGACTTGTCTGCTATATTGGAGTAATTTCAGCTGTAAGATGAGACGCGACAGAATAAATGTGCTAAATGCTCTAAGGAATTTATCTGTAGCGGAAGGAGAGTGGATTGAGTAGTCTTGGCAAGAGTGGTTATGCTATTTAATGCTACAACGGAAACAACGAGGGGCAACAGCACCCTCGTCATCATATTGTAGCCTTTTGGATTTACATGCGACTTCTCAATTTGGCTTCAATAATAGTTTCTATTAGGTTTTGGATGTTAAGTGAGCAACTTCAAATTTGGCTTCGATAATACTTTCTATTAGGTTTTACTGGCTTTGATGCCAAACTGCTGGGTGGATTAAAAGCTGGGAACAAGAAGTGAGTCCATGGGTTAAAAGCTGCACAAAATGCCCTTTAAATGGTCTGGGAGCATGGATGATCATCATTCCGCCGGACTTAGCTCCTAAATTTGTGTTAACTTGCTTCAGTAAATATGTCTTTCACTTTTATTTGATTTCTGAAGTGATCCAACCATCCTTTTTCACTTTCATTCATGCAAGGAGCTCGAAAGCTAGTGGTACTCTTCAGTGAAGTTTATTTCATCATGAGATCGCACGCCATTTTGTGGAAGGACTAGAATGTGTTTACTGTGTTTTGCTTCTCAGGATATATCGGCGAAAATAATGTCATTCTCTCAGAATGGCCCAAGATCTGTCTGCATTTTGTCTGCAAATGGAGCCATATCGAATGTTACATTATATCAAGCGGCAACTTCCGGTGGAACTGAACTTTCGAGGTATTTTTCACCTTTGTTCTTTGCATTCATGTTATATTTTAAATTGTGGGGCTTCACGTTGAAAAAGCTAGGGATGAGTCTTTGCCTGAGGCTCTGTTTTGAGTTTGAAAGTGCATTGGTTAGTACAATATTTATCTTATTTATGGAAGGATAATTATTATAAGTTAACGACTGAGATGATCGGTAATTTTATTGTTGTCTCACTTCACTGTCTCAATGAGAATGTCCTACTTCTCAGTTCAAATTGATGATTTTGAACCACTTTGTGGTACATGAGTCTTGGTGAAATCTTTGTTGTTCCAAAAGCCAGGAATTGTTGTTTCCAACAACTTATTCATGCGAAATGTCAGCAAAATCAATACATGAATTGAACTTTCTACACATAATCATGTAGGGAAGGTTTGAGATTCTCTCTCTTTCGGGTTCCTTCCTCCTATCAGACAGCAGTGGTCACCGCAGCAGAACTGGGGGCTTGAGTGTGTCTTTGGCTGGTTCAGATGGCCGGTTTTGGGGCGGTGGTGTGGCAGGGCTCCTAACTGCGGCATCCTCAGTTCAGGTCTCTCTCCTCCGTGGATTATTTTCTTCTGCTGATGTTTGAAAGTGCTTCCTTGATTATATACCATTTTCACGTCCTGCTCACGTTTTGAAATCGTGTTATTTGCCTTTGTAAAATCTCATGAACTCTCTCTCACTTTTGAGTTATTGCCAATGTGTAAACTCTAGCTCCCTGTTACGAGATTGGTGGGATGGCATCTACAGATATTTGTCTAGTCCCCATCAGTTACCTCTCTTGCTTTTAGTTTCCCTCCTTCCTTTTCTGTTTTGTCTGGTACTCCAACAAGATGTTTGTCCTTTTGTCAGGTGGTTGTTGCTAGTTTCGCTGCAGAGGGCTTGAAGGAGTCTACATCGTTAGGCAATCCACCCGATCCTTTATCCGCTCCGTCAAGATATACGCCTGGAGTATCAGCCGGTGAAAGCCCGCCATCGCGCGGAACTGTCAGTGGGTCGTCCGGCATTGCTCTAAGCCCTCTCAGCCATTAGCACGGGAGCGTGCAACAATTCGCAAGGCCTAGGAAATGTGCCCTGGAAATAGGCTGGTGGGTCATCGACAACGGTCATGCTCAAAGGGTGCATCCGATTTCTTTCTAGGCGTCTGAGAGGTCTCCTTTTTTCTATCCATCATGCGGATACAGAACATTTCACCATCTAATAAAAGCAGTATGTAGAGCGCGCACTCTCCAGTTCTGCTGTCTTGCAGGTCGCGTTTGGAATACTCTGAGTTAAGAATTTCACATGTAGTTCTCCAGACGAAGAGGTAAAGCGAGGAGAGAGAGGTAATAGGACATGCTTGCTGCGTTGGGAATTCAGGAGTGTACACCCGTTTCTTTTGCCAGGACTTTCTCGAAATGTTTTTTTTTTTCGTGCTTTTGCTCGTAGCAGTCTTAACAGAGCTCAAATTGCATCGACTTTGAGCCGAGGCTGGTGATCGAGATGCCGAAACCTGACTCTTTCTCTCTCTCTCTCTGTGCTGCTGGAGTTGTCCACCATCTAAAAGTTTTCAAGTCACATATTCTGAGTTTTCAAGATGAACTTTACTCTCCATTTCTGTCTGGTTTTGAAGTAGCTTTACTTTTGGATGATAGAGGGAGCCCTCTTGGAGAGACAAGAATGAGGGGGTTAGTCACTTCCTCGCTCGATGGAATATGAACGATGTGATATGGCAGTCCTGAGATCCAAAGTTGAGTTGTAGCTTGGCAAAGTTATATTTGTCATGACAGGGAGAGAAGACTCTCTGCGTAATACAGACACCACGGGCCGGTGCTGCCTATTACCGACACGTGTAATGCCGAGGTCCACTCACGACCCGAATCCCCTCCCTGCCACCTCGTGACATCAAATCTTAGCTTCACCGTGCTCGCTGCGGGCGGTAGCGGTGGCAAAGGTCGAACATTTTGTAATAGGGTGTGAGTACCTAGGCAACCCTGTAGTAGGCAAGAAATTGATATTTCCCTTTCCATTTGCTCCTCCCAAAAAAAAATAATAATAATAAAACACAGACCTGTAACACATTTTTCTCTTCTCCTCTTCCGTCTCTCTTTTAGCCTTTTAAAATAGGGCGACTATAAATAGCTAGCTTTGAAAGAAACAACTTTCACCTTGAAAGTCACTAGAGCTTCTTCCTTAGCAGTGGACATAAGGCCTTCCACTCTCAACCATGACAGAAAGAGTCTTTGTCTCGCCCCGAAGGCTACTTCAAAATAGTGAACTATGACCTTATCCATCCATTACCGGAGATGGAAGTTGCTAACCCTAATGCCTTGCCCCTCTTCTCTACGGGCAGTCTGGGTGGAAGGCATTGAAAAATAGGAGGAATAGTGGTAAGAAAAAAGGAAAAAAGAGGAGCTCATACCTTTCTTTCTGGGACTAGCTTCTCAAGTGAGTGGCTGGTAAGCAAAACTACTTTAGAATTAGTAAAATCCCTAAAACCAATACAACAAGGACTTGTCAGCAAATACTGTTGAGAAATATACCTAGTGTAAAAATCTTAAAAGGAAATTGTCGTCGAAGCTATTCCTAGGAAAGATTATAGTTCTCGGGAATCCAGTCAATTAATCCCCCCCAATCCGAACGTTGCTGTGGCCTCCATGCCCAGCTAGCAGTTATAACCGAGTGTTGTCTATCTAGGACTCGAGGCTAGCAACGGTTCGCCAACTCAAAATAGTCTAGGTCGAGGTTTGGCGACCCGACGCTATCATCGAGCCGCAGCTTGAGATCAAATCCGGATATTCTTTCTAATTTTCGCAAATTCCAAAGGGATGTTCACTATAAAGAGTTTCTCTGGCCTTGAAATCAGATTCTTCGTTATGTAACCTTAGAGATTTGAGTATCTCAAGCCTCCAAAAAACAAACTTCGTAATCAAACTTGTTAGATCCAATGGATTCCTAAATTAGTCCATCGTGGTGGGATCTAGGGTTTCACGCAATAATAAAGGTACAAAATAAATTTTGGGAGGAGGGTGCGGTGTGGAGGGGGGGGAGCGGGGCGCGCGGAGCAGCGCGGGCGAGGGGGCGCGGGCGGGGGGGGTGAGGCGGGGCGGGGTCGGCCGAGTCGGCATGGGGGGCCCGAGGGGGGGGGGAGGGTTGCATTGTTTATGAAAAACTTCATATAAATCATTCCTGAGAAAACACTTTCAGTGAAATGGTGAACGAAAAACACTCATAAAAACTAATTTGGCGATTTTAAAGTCGAGATTCTGCTAGGGAAGCGCGGAGGGCCGAGCCTTGCCACAGGTCAAGCCTGGCCGGCCCGCGCCTAAGATTAGTCACTGCCCGTCTTGAGGCCTAGCAGACCTACCGAGGGAAAGGAAAAAGGAAAAAAATCATAATATTAGATTCTTAATGGAATATTAAAACAAAATAGAGAGGGGCAATCCAAAAAGGATTGGGAAACACCACTTTTCTAAATGTTATGAACTGAATATTGTCCCCAATTGACTTGGTCATTTCGACAAACTAAACGGGGAAAGTCCAAAGATAAATGGAATTACCCAAGAAAAACTTCTCTCTTCAAGGGTGCGGTTTGTTTTATGGGGAAAATATTAAGATTTAGAACACATATTTTTGAAAAAATAATTACTTATTATCGCTCACGATAATAGATGACTAAAATATATGTTCTTCACACCACAAAAAATACTTGTCCTTTTTTTTAAATGATATAATCAATCCACCTTTTTTTTGCCCCCCAAAAGTGCTTCGCAAATCGTTCGGTTGTCCAACAAAACATACGCATCCTTAACAGGGAATCAAGGGGAATAAACAAAGCCGATTAGATTGGGGTTCTTGGGAGCACCGTCTTACCAGGAGGTAAAATCCAATTCATCCAAACTCCTCCACCACATTTCAAAGGTCTGCCTACAAAGTTTCTCCTCCCGAAGGAGCTTTTCCGAATAGCATGACGCGCGACACCACGTGACAGGACAGTGAGGGTTGAAATTTCGACATGTTATATATTAAAAAAATATATATAAATAATAAAATATGTGTATAATATAAAATATCAGTGGTGATTTTCTTTCACTCATCCTCTCCTTCTTTTATTAGTGATTTCATAATTACAATTTTTTTTTTTAAAATGCAATCGGAACCGTGATCAAACAGCCGAGCATTTGACATGTGGTCCAGTGAACTCACGGACATACCAACGAGCACACGATCTTAATTTTAGGATAATTTGGTATGTAATGAGTGTTAGAGGCTGTTTTGATATATTCTACATTTGGATCCTTGAAATACAAAAGTAAAATTAACCACAGGCGAATCGACAGGGTGCGGGATGCAGGATCTCGCGTGCTCGTCGGTGGTCCAGTGTGTTCAGGAGCAACTGGCCACCAGTCAAATGTAATCGAAGGATAGTTTGATCAGTGTAGATGATTTTGGACGCGCACGATGTTCGACACGCTCTGACATCGGCAAGGATGTTCTGGATTGCGATCATCGGTCCCTCATCTCAGGTTACAGCGATCGAAAAGTGTGGAATCGGGTCATCGCCTGAAATCTCGAGTTACGGGGTGATTTGGCCCACCCTAAGTACGGAAATGTCGACCCGGGGAAAGCTCGCGTGGCGGCGAACTCGCGACAAAAAGGTAAAGCGTAGGAGCGCCGAGTCGCGAGATTTTGAGAGCCCAAGATGGGGTGGGCGCAAGGCCCGGACAGAGAGGGCCCGACCCACCACCTTCGAGCAGCGGGTACCGGAACTGGGGTGGAAGGCACACCGAGGTCGCAGCATAAAACACGTGAGGGTGCGTCTCCACAGTATAGATCAATGTCCCAACCCACCTTGCGTAATGGTGGGCCCCGCCGGGAAGGAAGAAGAAGGAAGGGGGGAGCAGGGAAAGCGGGCAGGCGCGGAATGGCTTTTCATCGCGCCAAAACAGACACGTTCCCCCCGCGGTCCGTACCAGCCCCGGACACGTCGATACGCTACCATTTTCAGTGCCAGTGTCCGGGTTGGAGAGATGGGCGCTCCCCATCCTTTTTTTTTTTTTTTTTGCCTTGCGTTCGCAATTAGATAGGACACAAAAAATAATATAATCTAGGACATTTGGGGAACGACGGAAACGTATATTCAGAATTAACTTAATTAAAATTACTTTTATGCCTTTTATTGAGAAGAAGGTGATTTTGTATTTTTACTCATAAGGGTATTTTCCTGACAAGAAAAAGTATTGCGTAACATTGAAAATTTCTAATGAAATATTATTAAACACAAAAATCTAGAAAAAAAAACATTCAATACGATTTAAAAAAATATTTTGATTTACTCGAGCCAACGGAGACGGATTGACAGTGGCAGGCCAATTTGCCAAGGTCAATGATGGCAAATGGAAGGGAAGGCGAGGTGGAATGGTGGCAGTGGAGGGCAAGTTGTAATTGTCATAGTTAGCATGGCGATGGCCGACAGCGGCAAGTTGTTTAGGAATTCGCAGTGGTTGTGCACAGCGAAGCGTGTGCGGTACGATTATGCAATAAAGGTTGTCGTAGGTTGGGGGCAAGGGGAAGAAGCAACGATTTTGGAACCTACCTCCAAACCAAACCACATCAAT
>JAGVVM010001082.1:0-35541 GCA_019149425.1 Psidium friedrichsthalianum | reverse complement strand
CATACCAAAACTCCTTGAACATCTAAATATATATTTTCGTCAGCTCGACAAATTGAGGTCAGAAGCCAAAATTTTTGCTTCCTTACCTAAAGAAAGTAAAACCCAGTTGCCCTTCAAATAGGTTGGTTTATTTCCATATTGGCGTTGTTTGTTGTCCACGATCTTCTAATTTTGTGATTGCCTTTTAGGATGATGAGGACGAGGAAGATGAAGAGGCCCTGACTGGCTCATTACTAAACCGACCACCGCCTTGTCCTAGAGAAGGCCTTGTCGACATCATCCTTGAGTTCCATGACCTCCTTGTCTTTATTCTCTGCTTCATCGGGTGTGCCCTTCTCGAGGTAACACAGGTCAGGCAGATCCTCCTCCATGAACTTATCAAGAACCTCTGAGGCAATTAGGAAAGTAGCGCCGCCCATTTTTCCACCTGCCACCATACAATGGGTTCTCATCAGTGAATTACACAATTGAAATGAACTTGGCCTCATCGACATGAAACTTTGATGACGATAAACAATGAAGAAACCATGTTTACATTAAATCAAAATGTAGCAACCAGACTTCTGAATAATGAGCTTAAATTTAGGATCATATAGACCATGTTCTGCGAGTTTTTGTTCAGCATATCGAAAGCATGCTCATCACAAAGAAATGTGGGATCTAAAGCAAGAGTGTCTCCCAACGATGTGAGAGAGATTAGTTAGACTACCAATGAGCTTGAAATTAAAGTTTATGACAGGAAATGACATGCATGTGACACAGGCCGAGGTCTTCGTGCCCCCAACCGGTCGACCCTCGTGGCCGAGAAAAAAATCCCCAAGATTTGCTGTGTCTTCTGGGTCCCCTAGGGTTTCTCTAGGGTTTTCTATTGTATTTTTGGTTTCTAGAATAATCTAGGGACGGGCTATATTGTAATTGTCTGAAGTTTTTGGAACACGTTCCTATTTATTCGGTGGTTAGGGAGATGGTAGATGAAATCAGAGGCGCTCTCCTTCTCATTTGATCATGTTGTAATCCGAGGCTTCTACTATATAAAAAAGGTGCTCTTTTTCTCATTTGATCCATCCACAGAAAGAAATAACAAAGCCTTCTCCAAGAGCCTCTCTCTCTAGAACTCTCTCTTTACGAAGAATCAAAAAAGGGTGTAAAAAAGGCTTAACTTGAGCGCTCCGACGATTCAAAGGACGCTCGAGTCGCCGCATAAGCCGACCCTCCGCAACCGGCCCATGACACAATGCTTGTTGGCCCATAAGCCACTGAAATGCACAACTGGCATTACCCACCATGTGCTGCACGCACATGAGAGTGAGAGAGAGGAGGAAAGCAGCAGGGAGCACTTTTAAGGAGAATGTAGAGAGCACTCTCTCATGTTTTCATCATGAAAGCACCCAGCATCTTATGTGCCATGTTTACACCTTTTCAACATCACAGCATTTACTTATAGAATCAACATCACCCGAAGAAAGGAGAAAGAACTTTTCTTAATCAATAAAGCCGAGCAGAAAAAGAGTATGTTTTCGAGTTACCTGTTCTTTGGAGGGCTTCCATTCGAGATCTCAGTCTCTTGTTTTGAGCTATGGGGGTCTCATTTAGATCAACCTCCCTCAGATTTCCACTTGAACCTTTTCTTGCAGAAAGCCCAGCAAACTCAGCTGTCATCTCGGCTTGAGCCATGTCCATAGCTAATTTAGCCTCAATTGGGAAGAACAGTCTTGCAAATGCAACTGCAGTTCGTGATACCGACAGCGTATTAGTTTCTTACTTATCCTTAGCAAATGAGGGAGATAATAAATTCTGTAGAAATGATTGATATCCATGAAGTGCAGAAGCAAAAATATAAACCTGATAAAAAAAAGTGTTTGCTAGGAAGAAAACAATGTGAAAGCAAAATGTACTGAGAATATTTGGAAGCTTTTTTTAAGAAACAACAAAGGAAAGTAAACACCATGATTCTCAAAATCCCCCTAGGTAAAACCATGATGATTTAGATGCCTTCTCAAAGAGCCATCAAGGTCGATCCAAGCAAAATGGACCTTACAACCAACCTTAAGGAAATCCTCCATTAGAACCCTAGTTTAGGTGCCCTCTAATGTGCATCAATTCATTGACTAATACTTATCCCACACAACTCTCTCCATACTATAGAACAGTGGGACACCACTGGATCTAGGCTTGCACTAGCATGTTGCTCTGTTCCAATCTTCCAAATGTCTATCTCACTTAAAGGTTTCAAAGGGCCAAGGAAATCAAACAAATGTTAGTCACGCTACTTATTGCGGGTGGAATTCAAAGAATCAACATTGACCAAACATATCGCGAGTTACTTGAGTCAGTCCAGATTAGCTGTTATCGTTCCAGAATGGTGAACTTTTCAACATCTCAAAACATCATTTGTTTGAATTTCTTTTCAACCTTCACAAAGTGCACAGTGTCCTCACTCAATATCATAACCTTCTATTCTCACAAAGATGACATGTCTGCTGGAAAAATTCATTGCGCTGCACTTGTAATTTTCAAGAACCAAGTATAAGCCAAAAAAAATCAGTCCTCTGTTTTCCAGATACAACAGCCTCATGTGTAGATCATCAGACACAATAGGAGACGAGACAGAAGCACTCTCGTGCCAATGGATTCCTCCGCATTTCCCTCTTCCAGTACATCTATGCATAGCTTGTCCTTGTTTGCTTCCTGGCACTGGCTCTATTTTTGGCATGATAATCCTTAGGCCGTCGTCAACCTTCGGCAATGCTGACAGCACTTCTGCCCATCAATTGTCAATTCCGACGCAGCAAGCTCCTTTTGACAATAATGAGACTATTTTTTGGGCTCCTTCCTCATTGCAGCAACATGAAGCACAGTGAATCCCCTTGGGTTTTTCGAAGGTTGACATTAGCCAGCCCATACCAAGCAACTCAGAAACGACCTTGGGCATCACAGTAAGCTGCAGCATAATGTAAGCCATAGGCTTCATCTAAGGTGATATTGGACTCGCTCAGGAGAAGCTTAACAGCTCAATATCATCGGAGTCTAAGGCTTTGTGAATTCTCTTTATTCTCTTCTCATGCAAGGGGTCCGGAATTTCCAAGTCAGTTTTCATCTTTTCGGTTGAGACTTGAGACGGAGCAATTTAATCTTCTTCTGCAACCTTATGGGGAAGCTCTTTCTCAAGAGAGATGTTGTCAAGATCAGATCGAGCCACTCTATCAAAACGCATTGCATCACAAGTTGATTCAATTCACAGTGGAAAGCAACAGTAAGGATTGGGATGATGTCTTCCCGATCGAGCTTTTCCAACAAAGTTAACAAGATGTCGCTGCAGTTGCACAACATACCAATTTAAATGATTATCTACAGCACAATGCAAATCATCTGGATGAGGATTTTTTTTTTTCTCATTTTAATTGATCAAAAAACGAAGGTCAAACGGTGCAGGTTTCCAGCTGATTACAGATCACAAAGAGACAATAAAAGTGATAAAAACAATCCTAGATTGCGCCTACACGTTCCTTCTTATTCCACCACATGGCCTTGCAAGCACCAAATGAGGAATCTACTAGTTAAAATATTGCCACAAATTTTCAGCAAAGCCTGGTCACCACCTCATAACTCCAACCATTCTTGAAATAGTCACTCTCAAAAAACATGTGGAGACCATGTGGAGGAGTTTAGTGACAATGCTATCTTGACATTCCTAAACTCTTCACCAATTAAACGGGGCTATAAAAGAACAACCACTTATATGCTATCTTCAGATTCCATAAATCCTTCATGTGCAATAAATGGGGGCCAAAAAGAACACACCACTTATGGTAGACTGATTTTGTGTGTGTTTTAATTAACATACGCGATTGGACAAATCTATTTCCCAGCTACAGCACTTTGTTCAGCATAGAGAGGGAGGACTAACCTGGAGGAGGGAAACCAGCTCCCGGATCTGAAAGATATGAGGCATACTTCAACTCCACTGCAAAATTGATAGCTGGGCTACATGCATCATGGTTACAGGTATTATCGCGCAAGTAGAAACCTCCACCGGAGAATGCTTCAGCTTTCCCGTGTAAACATAGCTCAAGAAAATCAGAAAGGCTTCCTATCCGACCTTGCCATAAGGCAAAAGATTGTCGATGTAATACTTTGGTTTACTCTCCTTCTCACTGGATCCCTTCTCTAGCTTGAAAAGGTCATTGAAGAAGTCACTCCGGGCAGCCAAAATGCAACGATGAACGTTGACTCGGGATGTTCTCAACAACAATATCAGCATCACTATAATTGGGAGTGGAATCAGAAAGAAGCTCTCCCAAACTAGAGCTGAGTTTGCCAAGGCTGATGACATCAAGGCTATGCCCTGTCTCAGGGGTATAAGGACCCGATGGGTTGTTGCTGACAGAGTTATTGGATAAATAGGAAGATGAAGTGAAGCTCAGAGATGATGATGGTTCGATCGAAAAGCCATCAACCTAATTAGGGAAGGCTTCAGTTACCGAAGGACCCGTATTGTGCTGAAGCTCAACTTGAAACCCAAAAGCAGGGAAGAAACTTCCTACCGCTGATTAGAGCTGAAACTCGCTTCAGCTAGCAATGCTCCTAAGTGGCAGGAAAATCTGGTCTAACACAGAACCCCATATACTTACAAAAGCACTATACATACAAGAGGTAACAGGTAGACCAGATTTGGCAACATCTATTCATTTGCAAACCTCAATACCTCAAGAACTCGTTCTCAAACTTCCGATGGGCATCAGAGAACACCCAGGTAGAGATGAAATAGATACAGGACTCGAGAACCTGAAGCAGCCGAAAGATTTAGATTAAACGCCCAGACATAATCAGAAGAATGAGCTCTAAATCTAATATACCCACTTGGGGTATCGAAACGTCAAGAAACAACAGCGGGACAGATTGAGCGACAGCAACACGATCTCAGAGGGAAGTCACCAAAATCGCATAATGCCCAACTAATATTATCTCAATAAGAAGCAACAACACACCCTTTGCACAATTTCAAACAGATCTCACCGAGGCGACCCAAGATCGAGCAGCCCAATGGCACGAACAGGTCGTAGAACCCCGGGGCGGAATCAGAACAAGCTCTAAGATTGATGGGTCAGGCACGACGGTGAAAAGCAGCAGCAAAGAATCAAGAAGAGCTACAACGCAAAAAAAGGCGGACGAAGAGACCGGGGATTCGACGGACCGAGCAGAGACCGAAGCAGAAAAGATAAGGAAGGTAACACGAAACGGAAAGAGTCCAGACGAAACTTCAGCTTTCGCTTTCACATCTACACCGCCCAGAGAGAGAAGAGAGAGAGAGGGTTAAAATATGAAAGAAAAAGGAAAGTAAAACACAGGAAAAGACGAAGAAGAAAGGATTGCTGCTGTGTTGTGGGGTATGGTTGACTGGGTGTGTGAATGAAGGAAGGGGAGGTGAAGTCGTGTGGGTGACGGATGCGATGGCGTCAGCTTCGGTCGCTCGCTTCTGCTTACGTTCTCCATTTGCGTTTCCCCTCAGGCTTTTGTCTTCCCTTGCGGGGCCTCAGTGCGTCACAGTCATTTTACTGTTCCTCAAATTGCATCAGACACTGCGTCAGACACAGCAAATGGTGTCATCCAAAGTTGTCGGTCAACATGATTGATGTAGACGATGGGCTCTATACGCATGCACATCCCTAGGCATTATCTGCGTCTCCCATTACTGTTGGATTCGCATCAAGCGCCCGCCAAAACATGTAATTAGGAAAGACCATAGTTACTAATGCTTGTCTGTCTCCGCCCAACCGTCTCTCCATAGTACTTGCACCCCGAAGTGCGACCTCGGCTACTTCGAGCCTTCGCAACCTTGCATTTAGGCCGATCCAAGATGGTTGACCTCAGATTGATCTTGACCCGAGGCCTCGAAGCCCCCAAAACCATTTTGTGCTGTGGTTGACCACCTTGGACTAGCCTTGATTTGAGATCGCGTCGAGGGAGCTCAAGTTGGAGGCGGTGACGAATCAAGGTCGATCAAAGGTAGAACCAGCGCACGCATAGAGAGAAGACATGGCGTGCGAAGAGTGGCGATGACATGATGCGTGTGACGGAGATGGTATGTGACATTCGGAGATGGCGGCGGCGCACATCAATGTCCTTGGCAAATTGGCATGAGTCTGAAATTCCACACATATAATCTCTCAGCCAAATTGGCTAGCAATTTTTGGGATCATAGAGACTAACATAAGAAGTACCATGATATATTACATATATCAAGTTATGGATTGGCTTCGACCATGAAAAAAATTTATGGATCGGCATAGGGCTGGCAGAGGCTAGACCAATTTTGCATTATGTTATAATGCAAAAATTGGTCTAGCCTCTGCCAGCCCTATGCCGATCCATAAATTTTTTCATGGTCGAAGCCAATCCATAACTTGATATATGTAATATATCATGGTACTTCTTATGTTAGTCTCTATGATCCCAAAAATTGCTAGCCAATTTGGCTGAGAGATTATATGTTGGAATTTCAGACTCATGCCAATTTGCCAAGGACATTGATGTGCGCCGCCGCCATCTCCGAATGTCACATACCATCTCCGTCACACGCATCATGTCATCGCCACTCTTCGCACGCCATTCTTCTCTCTATGCGTGCGCTGGTTCTACCTTTGATCGACCTTGATTCGTCACCGCCTCCAACTTGAGCTCCCTCGACGCGATCTCAAATCAAGGCTAGTCCAAGGTGGTCAACCACAGCACAAAATGGTTTTGGGGGCTTCGAGGCCTCGGGTCAAGATCAATCTGAGGTCAACCATCTTGGATCGGCCTAAATGCAAGGTTGCGAAGGCTCGAAGTAGCCGAGGTCGCACTTCGGGGTGCAAGTACTATGGAGAGACGGTTGGGCGGAGACAGACAAGCATTAGTAACTATGGTCTTTCCTAATTACATGTTTTGGCGGGCGCTTGATGCGAATCCAACAGTAATGGGAGACGCAGATTGCCTAGGGATGTGCATGCGTATAGAGCCCATCGTCTACATCAATCATGTTGACCGACAACTTTGGATGACACCATTTGCTGTGTCTGGACGCAGTGTCTGATGCAATTTGAGGAACAGTAAAATGACTGTGACGCACTGAGGCCCCGCAAGGGAAGACAAAAGCCTGAGGGGAAACGCAAATGGAGAACGTAAGCAGAAGCGAGCGACCGAAGCTGACGCCATCGCATCCGTCACCCCACACGACTTCACCTCCCCTTCCTTCATTCACACACCCAGTCAAACCATACCCCACAACAACAGCAGCAATCCTTTCTTCTTCGTCTTTTCCTGTGTTTTACTTTCCTTTTTCTTTCATATTTTAAACCTCTCTCTCTCTCTCTCTCTCTGGGCGGTGTAGATGTGAAAGCGAAAGCTGAAGTTTCGTCTGGACTCTTTCCGTTTCGTGTTACCTTCCTTATCTTTTCTGCTTCGGTCTCTGCTCGGTCCGTCGAATCCCCGGTCTCTTCGTCCGCCCTTTTTTGCGTTGTAGCTCTTCTTGATTCTTGCTGCTGCTTTTCACCGTCGTGCCTGACCCATCAATCTTAGAGCTTGTTCTTGATTCCGCCCCGGGGTTCTACGACCTGTTCGTGCCATTGGGCTGCTCGATCTTGGGTCGCTCGGTGAGATCTGTTTGAAATTGTGCAAAGGGGGTGTTGTTGTTGCTTCTTATTGAGATAATATTAGTTGGGCATTATGCGATTTTGGTGACTTCCCTCTGAGATCGTGTTGCTGTCGCCTCAATCTGTCCCGCTGTTGTTTTCTTGATGTTTCGATACCCCAAGTGGTATATTAGATTTAGAGCTCATTCTTCTGATTATGTCTGGGCGTTTAATCTAAATCTTTCGGCTGCTTCAGGTTCTCGAGTCCCTGTATCTATTTCATCTCTACCTGGGTGTTTCTCTGATGCCCATCGGAAGTTTGAGAACGAGTTTCTTGAGGTATTGAGGTTTGCAAATGAATAGATGTTGCCAAATCTGGTCCACCTGTTACCTCTTGTATGTATAGTGCTTTTGTAAGTATATGGGGTCTGTGTTAGACCAGATTTTCCTGCACTTAGGAGCATTGCTAGCTGAAGCGAGTTTCAGCTCTAATCAGCGGTAGGAAGTTTCTTCCCTGCTTTTGGGTTTCAAGGTTGAGCTTCAGCACAATACGGGTCCTTCGGTAACTGAGCCTTCCCTAATTAGGTTGATGGCTTTTCGATCGAACCATCATCATCTCTGAGCTTCACTTCATCTTCCTATTTATCCAATAACTCTGTCAGCAACAACCCATCGGGTCCTTCTACCCCTGAGACAGGGTATAGCCTTGATGTCATCAGCCTTGGCAAACTCAGCTCTAGTTTGGAGAGTCTTCTTTCTGATTCCACTCCCAATTATAGTGATGCTGATATTGTTGTTGAGAACATCCCGAGTCAACGTTCATCGTTGCATTTTGGCTGCCCGAGTGACTTCTTCAATGACCTTTTCAAGCTAGAGAAGGGATCCAGTGAGAAGGAGAGTAAACCAAGTATTACATCGACAATCTTTTGCCTTATGGCAAGGTCGGATATGAAGCCTTTCTGTTTTCTTGAGCTATGTTTACACGGGAAAGCTGAAGCATTCTCCGGTGGAGGTTTCTACTTGCGTCGATAATACCTTTAACCATGATGCATGTAGCCCAGCTATCAATTTTGCAGTGGAGTTGAGTATGCCTCATATACTTTCAGATCCGGGAGCTGGTTTCCCTCCTCCAGGTTAGTCCTCCCTCTCTATGCTGAAACAAAGTGCTGTAGCTGTGGAAATAGATTTGTCCATCCAGCGTATGTTAATTAAAACACACAAAATTCAGTCTACCATAAGTGGT
The DNA here is from genome assembly GCA_019149425.1 of Psidium friedrichsthalianum. Taxonomy (NCBI): domain Eukaryota; kingdom Viridiplantae; phylum Streptophyta; class Magnoliopsida; order Myrtales; family Myrtaceae; genus Psidium; species Psidium friedrichsthalianum. The sequence goes on along the minus strand of JAGVVM010001082.1, from coordinate 26,688 downwards.
TGTTCTTTTTTGGCCCCATTTATTGCATGAAGGATTTATGGAATCTGAAGATAGCATATAAGTGGTTGTTCTTTTATAGCCCCGTTTAATTGGTGAAAGATTATGGAATGTCAAGATAGCATTGTCACATAAACTCCTCCACATGGTCTCCACATGTCTTTTTGAGAGTGACTATTTCAAGAATGGTTGGAGTTATGAGGGTGACCAGGCTTTGCTGAAAATTTGTGGCATATATTTTAACTAGTAGATTCCTCATTTGGTGCTTGCAAGGCCATGTGGTGGAATAAGAAGGAACGTGTAGGCGCAATCTAGGATTGTTTTTATCACTTTTATTGTCTCTTTGTGATCTGTAATCAGCTGGAAACCTGCACCGTTTGACCTTCGTTTTTTGATCAATTAAAATGAAAAAAAAAATTTCCTCATCCAGATGATTTGCATTGTGCTGTAGATAATCATTAAATTGGTATGTTGTGCAACTGCAGCGACATCTTGTTAACTTTGTTGGAAAAGCTCGATCGGAAGACATCATCCCAATCCTTACTGTTGCTTTCCACTGTGAATTGAATCAACTTGTGATGCAATGCGTTGATAGAGTGGCTCGATCTGATCTTGACAACATCTCTCTTGAGAAAGAGCTTCCCCATAAGGTTGCAGAAGAAGATTAAATTGCTCCGTCTCAAGTCTCAACCGAAAGATGAAAACTGACTTGGAAATTCCGGACCCCTTGCATGAGAAGAGAATAAAGAGAATTCACAAAGCCTTAGACTCCGATGATATTGAGCTTGTTAAGCTTCTCCTGAGCGAGTCCAATATCACCTTAGATGAAGCCTATGGCTTACATTATGCTGCAGCTTACTGTGATGCCAAGGTCGTTTCTGAGTTGCTTGGTATGGGCTTGGCTAATGTCAACCTTCGAAACCCAAGGGGATTCACTGTGCTTCATGTTGCTGCAATGAGGAAGGAGCCCAAAAATAATAGTCTCATTATTGTCAAAAGGCGCTTGTGCGTCGGAATTGACAATTGATGGGCAGAGTGCTGTCAGCATCTGCCGAAGGTTGACGAGGCCTAAGGATTATCATGCCAAAATAGAGCAGTGCCAGGAAGCAAACAAGGACAAGCTATGCATAGATGTACTGGAGAGGGAAATGCGGAGGATCCATTGGCACGAGATGCTTCTGTCTCGTCTCCTATTGTGTCTGATGATCTACACATGAGGCTGTTGTATCTGGAAAACAGAGGTACTGATTTTTTTTTGGCTTATACTTGGTTCTTGAAAATTACAAGGTGCAGCGCAATGAATATTTTCCAGCAGACATGTCATCTTTGTGAGAATAGAAGGTTATGATATTGAGTGAGGACACTTGCACTTTGTGAAGGTTGAAAAGAAATTCAAACAAATGATGTTTTGAGATGTTGAAAGTTCACCATTCTGGAACGATAACAGCTAATCTGGACTGATCTCAAGTAACTCGCGATATGTTTGGTCAATGTTGATTCTTTGAATTCCACCCGCAATAAGTAGCGTGACTAACATTTGTTTGATTTCCTTGGCCCTTTGAAACCTTTAAGTGAGATAGACATTTGGAAGATTGGAACAGAGCAACATGCTAGTGCAAGCCTAGATCCAGTGGTGTCCCACTGTTCTATAGTATGGAGAGAGTTGTGTGGATAAGTATTAGTCAAGAATTGATGCACATTAGAGGCACCTAAACTAGGGTTCTAATGGAGGATTTCCTTAAGGTTGGTTGTATAGGTCCATTTTGCTTGGATCGACCTTGATGGCTCTTTGAGAAGGCATCTAAATCATCATGGTTTTACCTAGGGGGATTTTGAGAATCATGGTGTTTACTTTCCTTTGGTTGTTTCTTAAAAAAAGCTTCCAAATATTCTCAGTACATTTTGCTTTCACATTGTTTTCTTCCTAGCAAACACTTTTTTTTATCAGGTTTATATTTTTGCTTCTGCACTTCATGGATATCAATCATTTCTACAGAATTTATTATCTCCCTCATTTGCTAAGGATAAGTAAGAACTTAATACGCTGTCGGTATCACGAACTGCAGTTGCATTTGCAAGACTGTTCTTCCCAATTGAGGCTAAATTAGCTATGGACATGGCTCAAGCCGAGATGACAGCTGAGTTTGCTGGTCTTTCTGCAAGAAAAGGTTCAAGTGGAAATCTGAGGGAGGTTGATCTAAATGAGACCCCCATAGCTCAAAACAAGAGACTGAGATCTCGAATGGAAGCCCTCCAAAGAACAGGTAACTCGAAACATACTCTTTTTCTGCTCGGCTTTATTGATTAAGAAAAGTTCTTTCTCTTTCTTCTTGGGTGATGTTGATTCTATAAGTAAATGCTGTGATGTTGAAAAGGTGTAAACATGGCACATAAGATGCTGGGTGCTTTCATGATGAAAACATGAGAGAGTGCTCTCTACATTCTCCTTAAAAGTGCTCCCTGCTGCTTTCCTCCTCTCTCTCACTCTCATGTGCGTGCAGCACATGGTGGGTAATGCCAGTTGTGCATTTCAGTGGCTTATGGGCCAACAAGCATGTGTCATGGGCCGGTTGCGGAGGGTCGGCTTATGCGGCGACTCGAGCGTCCTTTGAATCGTCGGAGCGCTCAAGTTAAGCCTTTTTACACCCGGATTCTTCGTAAAGAGAGAGTTCTAGAGAGAGAGGCTCTGGGAGAAGGCTTTGTATTTCTTCTGTGGATGATCAAATGAGAAAGAGAGCACCTTTTTATATAGTAGAGGCCTCGGATTACAACATGATCAAATGAGAAGGAGAGCGCCTCTGATTCATCTACCATCTCCCTAACCACCGACATAAATAGGAACGTTCCAAAAACTTCAGACAATTACAATATCGCCCGTCCCTAGATTATTCTAGAAACATACAATAGAAAACCCTAGAGAAACCCTAGGAGACCCAGACACAGCAAATCTTGGGGATCTTCTCGGCCAGAGGGTCGACCGGGTTGGGGCACGAAGACCTCGGCCTGTGTCACATGCATGTCATTTCCTGTCATAACTTTAATTTCAAGCTCATTGAGTAGTCTAACTAATCTCTCTCACATCGTTGGGAGACACTCTTGCTTTAGATCCCACATTCTTTGTGATGAGCATGCTTTCGAATGCTGAACAAAACTCGCAGAACATGGTCTATCTGATCCTAAATTTAAGCTCATTATTCAGAAGTCTGGTTGCTACATTTTGATTTAATGTAAACATGGTTTCTTCATTGTTTATCGTCATCAAAGTTTCATGTCGATGAGGCCAAGTTCATTTCAATTGTGTAATTCACTGATGAGAACCCATTGTCATGGTGGCAGTGGAAATGGGTCGGCGCTACTTTCCTAATTGCTCAGAGGTTCTTGATAAGTTCATGGAGGATGATCTGCCTGACCTGTGTTACCTCGAGAAGGGCACACCCGATGAGCAGAGAATAAAGACAAGGAGGTTCATGGAACTCAAGGATGATGTCGACAAGGCCTTCTCTAAGGACAAGGCGGTAATGAGCCAGTCAGGGCTCTCATCTTCCTCGTCCTCATCATCCTTAAAAGGCAATCACAAAATTAGAAGATCGTGAAGACATAAACAAAGCAATATGGAATAAACCAACCTATTTGAAGGGCAACTGGGTTTTACTTTCTTTAGGTAAGGAAGCAAAAATTTTGGCTTCTGTCCTCAATTTGTCGAGCTGACGAAAAATATATATTTTAGATGTTCATAGGATGTTTTGGTAGTGATTTGAGATGTTTTTGTCTTTCTTTTAGTTCTCCACCTGTTGATGCTGCCCACCAAGGGACTTGAATTGCATTTATGTACAGTTGCGGTCAGTCTGTTCTGCAAACATTATACTTTCAACAGATCAGAATCCATGTTTTGCTTTTAGTTTTTTCTTTTAATTATCTAGGTCCATCTCTGAGTAGATAAAAGTTACACAATCTGTAAAAATCCCGAGTCGGTTGGAGTTTGAAATGTTTTTTTTTTTTTTGGTCAGACCGTTTGAAATGTTTGGAAATGCTCTTCTTTTGGCTAATTATTAGGCATTTAAGCGTTTAGAAAAGTTTTCAAACGTGAAAGGATTTGTGGCAGACCTATTAATCGCAAGCTGATTCATGCAATTAGCTAGACAAAATGATGATTAACGTGCCATTTTTTGAACTCCAGATCAGACGATTTATACCGCTCCAGTTGGAGTTGGTGCAAAAGGGTTCTGTGTTCAGAACTGACTCGCAAATGTTCAGAGTTTAGATGTTAACATGAGTTCCTCCTGTTTCTTTGCGGACGTAGATGCTGTAGATTCGAAGGGTACACAATCTCATTTGATTCTCGAAATGGCAATCCTAACTGCTGAATCCATGGCCTCCGATTTGAATGCTAGCGAGCATGCTTTCCGAATTGCGACTGTATTTACCCGATTCGATCAAGTGACGTGAAAAACATCTCGACCTCTGATCTTGGCACCAGCATGGCGCGATGTCAGAACAAGCCGGTGAACAATTAGTATCCTAGGACTCTTATATGTCGGAAGTGTATCGCTCTTTTGCTGCATTCGAATGTTATGTAAACCCTAGACTTGTCGGTGGTCATGCCTCTTCTTCGAGTAAAGATATCAATAGTAAGATGTAACACAACCCAAACACTTTTTGTCTTTTGTTTTCCCTATTTATTTCTCGGGAAAAAAATCGGTATATTTGGAAAACAAAATAAAAAATTAACGTTGAATCGTATGTACTTGATTGCAATAAAACATTATCGTATGTACTTGAATTGGAATAAAACATTTATTAATTTGTGGGAAGAATAAGGGAACCCTTAGCCCTAATGGCAGTCTTACGTTGACTTTAATCAGTCACAAGTCAATATTCGTGAAAAAGACTCAACTGCAGCAGCCCTGCGAAGGACCTTAAAGTAGAACGTGCATGCGTCCGCGTCCCAGACCATCCCGATCTCGTCGTCCCACCTCCAGCCTCGCCGCCTGACGAACTCCTTGTTCCACTCCCCGTTCAGCACGTAGCTGCCCGACGTCACCCAGCGGCGGCGGAACACGAGCCGGCGCTCGTCCCCCGTGTCCGCGTCCCTCACGGCCACGCCCATCCCTTTATCGCTCTCGAGCTGGCTCACCGTCTCCTTGCCCATGGACGGGAGCACGTGGGCCTCCATGCATTCCGCGGGAGCAGCAGCCGCGACTGGTTCCCTACGTCGCTGGGCGTGAGCTTCTTCTTGATCTTCCACGGGTCCTCGTACAGCACCAGCTCCGTGGAGACGCCGCCGGGGAGCGGTTCTCCTCTTCCTCGCGCCTCAGAACGGGCCGCTCGTCTTTCTCGGGACGACGCTACGCGGCGATCTCTCCCTCTCCGCACGCGTAACGCGGGTTTCTCGTCCTGGTTGCTGCCATTGTTGTCCCCACCGAGGAAGAGGAGCTTTCACGAATGTCGGTACGGGACAGAGTAGGGAACAAACTGAGGGTCAGCGAAAGACGTTCATCATCATCGTTAATGTTGTTGGCCGCATTAGAAACGCCGGACGAAGAGCCATCGACGGTGCCGTCGGCGAGTCACCGACGATGACCGAAAGGGACTTGGGGTTGAAGAAATCGAGCATCTTCATGGGTTCCCTCGCTCTCTTTGGGAGACCGAGAGACGAGTGAGAGTAGAAGTGTGGAAATCGAGAGATCGTGTTTGTGTGTGAGATCGTCGCTAATAGTTAAGAGCGATTGAACTGCACTTTAATACAAAGCAACTTCCTAATTCGGGGTGGATTAGGAAAGAAAATCGGTCCAAGGACTAACCCCGTATATCTTTCTACTACACAAACACGCATTCATCACTGTACAGCGCGGTTAATCTTTTCCTAATGCCGCTCGAGGTAGGAGACACCACAAAGATTGGGATTAACCAAATCCACGTTGTATATGAAACTGGATCGAAATCGGTAATGGGTATACTTCATCACATATAGATAAGGCAAAAAAAAGCCTTTAAAAATTTTAAACAATGCCAACTGTGTGATAGCATTTATCCTTTTTTTTTGTGACACAAAAAACATTCAATATGTTATCCGTGCGATGCATTTACCCAAAATTTATCCCAGTGCGATATATTTATTCCAAAATTTTTCTCGTGATACCAAAAATCTGAAACTCGTAGGCATGTGCCACATTTATCACGCAAATTGGGATATATATGCAATGCCCATAACTTTGAGATTTTTTGTGTCACAGAAAAATAGTTTGAGGTAAATATATCATGCTAGTTAAATTTTATGGATTTTAGTGTCATAAAAAAAACTTTGAGTAATATATCACAATTTTGGTGTTACAAAAAAAAGTTTGACATATCACAGTAGGCATAATTGAGGATTTTTGGTGATTTTTTTTCGAATAGGAAATATGTAGACTTGTGTACCTTTTAAACGGATTATCCCCACACGGCACGTTAGTTTACAGTCTTTTAGGTATCAGGTTAGACATTACAATACCAGCTTGGATGTCATCTAAAGAAGGTTATGAAACAACGTAGAACGGCTATATACAGTAGCAAAGTGACAGAATGTAGCAGCCGTGCAAGGGCCCTTCAGATACTGCAGATCCTACGGGGTTGGGATCACCCACTTATGCTTCCTGAATATTGCTTGACACCCCTAGCCAGATTGGTCATCAATCAACAATGGCCGCAGTACAAACCCGGACCTGCTTCCAGCACATGCCAATGCTGCAGTTGACGGAACAAATCATAGCGACTTGGTCTCTGGGCGAGAATTGCTTAGACATGCTAGACAGGAGAGTACCCAAAATGTTCACTGGACTGGAATTTGAAAGCAAACCAGCATGTTCAGATAATATTTATTTATATGTCTGAACTCTGGTAAACTAATAACAGAGGGGAACTTGTTAAGAATGCTTAAGTAGGACACTTGATTTTCAAAGCACTGATTACAAAAAACGAGAAAAGCAGTGCGTTGAAAGCTGTAAATTTCCCTTGATTGCCTGCTTAGCGTCTTGAAGGCACTCTTTAATAAGATTCTTTGTAAATCTAGAGAAAAGAAACCATTACTGCAACAACCCTTCACAGCTGAAAGAGAGAGTCCTACGCCCATACAGTCTCCCTAACTCAGCTAAACAACCAACCTTGCCTAGTCCTATTTGCGGGACAACATTATTGGAGCACATCTAAGCATGGTGAACTGTTACAGTGATGAGCAAATATATGTCGAGAACCGGCCATGAAAGCATATGGCAACATTTTCATTTACTTAATTTTATTGGCGTAAGAACCCAGCACCTTGTACCAAAATGCTCTCATTGAAAGCGTTTTTAGTAATTTTGTGTACACTGATAGCATCAGAGAATCTACACTAAAAAGAATGTCAGCAAGTGTATCTTTAGCCAGAATGTGGTAACTGTTTTATACTTTCCCACATCACTGCACCTTCAGGATGAACATCTACAAAATACCGTACAAAACGAGCATCCGAACACGCAAGGATGGAGCTGATGGACATCATTGGCTTGACTGCACCTCTATCCCTCGACCAAAGGTACATTGATACTCTTTTTTGTATTCTCTCCATATCATAGCATAAATATGGTGGAAATGCCACAATGATTTCCAGTGGATAGCCCAATCGGTTGATTAAGCAATCAATCTTCTTCTCAATGACATCTTTTGTCTGGTTCAGCACTGTAGGAGCTTGTTTAACAATTTTTGAGGCCAAATTGAAGTCCAGACCAGCTTGTACAAGACAGTCGAACCTTTCCTGCAACTGATCCCCTCTTCCTCTAAACCGTTTCAACGCTTTTGTCATCTCCTCTGAGTTTTCAACAAAGCCTAGCCTCATCAAGAATGTTTTTTTCTCTATGTATTTAGTTGGATCTTGGTTCAGTGTCCCTACCCTCCACTTGGATGCCAGCTGGAACAATTTCAAAGGATCTTCCTTTATCATAAGAGCTAAGCAGTCTCTCATAACTTTCAATTCTTTACAAACAGTCTTGGGTCCTTTGAGGGAAGACGAGGCTAAAAGCTTCATGTGGTTGGAAACTATATGGGCTATTAAATCCATTTCCACTCTGATTTCAACCAGAAAGCTGACAGCTTTTGAGATATTTTTCAAGGACTTCTCAGACAGTATGAAGGGATTCTCAGCAAACAGTACATAAGCCTCATCCACATTGATGCCCACTTTCAATAATAGGCCAAAAACCACATACACCTTCCTCCCTGAGCCACTGAACAGAAAAGCAGGATTTCTCTTGAATAATTCCCCCATCTGATTCTCTCCATTACTCGCTTTCTCGAGGAACTCTATGGTGTCAAGAATTCTGCACCAACTGTATCTTTTCTTATCAGATAAATACTCACCAATACAATTAATATCTACACCAAGCCCTTCCAGTTTATCTAGGACCTCGACAAACTGCAAATCAATGCCATCGACCAACAGCGTAGGGCAACATATCACCAGCTTGATAACTGTTGATTTACTGAGACCTAAATCCTCGCACGCCTCCAATCTCGATGGCAAGACTCCAATATCACACTGAAAGATATCTCTAGCTTCTTTAAAAATCTTACCGATCTTGTTCCTCGGAATCCCATAATTACACAAAGTCTGAAAATTCTCAAGCATGAGATGATCATCACTTAAAAACATCATGTTCCGCGGAAGAAGCGACTGCAGCTCGGATGAGGGCACGCCCAAGCTCTCGAAGAACGGCTCGAATTCATTGATAGGATTATACCTAAGAAACCTCTCTATAGCCGGAGAAACATCTCGTTCAGCATCGACATTGGAGAGCAGATCCTGCACGAACTTCGGCGAGTTCTTGCTAATGTATTCGGCATCGGAAAAGCTGAAGCTCCTAGTGCAGTGCAAGTAATCGAAGAGCGCGTCCTGCGCTCTGCCCCTGGCAACGCGAGAGGACCGGTGAGCCAAGCGGGCACGCACCGATTCACCCAACTCGGCGGCCGGTTTGGTTCTCGGGTCGCAGTCGAGGCTTGAACGGCCAAAACATCGAACCTTCAAGGACTCGGAAGACGGGCTCCTGTTGGTTCGGGACATTTCGCAAACACAAGGAGGGCATAGGTGACGGTGACCAATCTGAGCAATCATTTTAGGCAAAGGGGACAACTTTCCGACGATTCTGGGCGCAAGCATGGCACGGCACCATGTGGGGAAAGCGTGTGTGGAACGATTAAGCGAGGAGGCTTCGTGGGTCATTCACCATGGCTTTCGCGACTCACTCTGCAGCTGAAAATGGACGGCGACAGAGAGAATTCCGAAAGCGAATGAAGAGGGCGTCGGAAGGCTTGCTCACCGCCTTGGATGATTAGAGCAAAGACGTAAATATACCAATTTTATTTTCCATTATTTTTTTTTCGATTTTTGCTTGGTCGTCAAGAATTGTGACCGTGGGGAGAATCGTGTTTGAACTCGATCTCATAATAATCGGGTTAATCATAACCGTTCATCATGTAATTTTCATAAAATTCCAACTGTAATGACCGCACCTCATTTGGGATTCTAAAACTCAGACAAGAATTTTCTTCCCTTGTTGAACACAAAGTTGACAGAGGAAAGCTCAAATTTTGGTGCAAGCCCTCAATTGGATGGAAACCATGGGGATTACTCTAATGGTCACTTTTTTCATTTGGAAAGAGGGAGATAGAGGGTTCAAATTCTTACCTTCGAAAGGACTGGAGTGGGAACGGGTAAGGAGAGAAAAAGTTTTGCAACTTACACGGTATATAACGCACACAGTGTGGCTTGTATAGTAAAAAATGTTAATAAGTTGCAAAGTTGAACAAAAAAACCCATTTGATTTGATGAGCAATTGGAATTCAATAATTAAAACCTTAAATTTTAGTGTACAAGTCCAAATGAACACATTTTCCAAAAGATCAACGCAAGTGGATGGCTGTATTGCTAATGATATGAGGATAGGCAGCAGAATCCTAGTACCTCAATTGGAAGGTATAGAGTTTAATTTAGTGCTCATTAAACTATCTAATCATATCTTCATTCGAAAAAATTAAAAGCACAAACATTCGAGATACGTTAAATATTTTAAAATTATGCCTTTTTTTTTCCATTTGAGATTTCATCTAACTCCCACCAATGGGAGACAAGATGGATCCAACGTAAGCCTAGGCATACGAATTTAGGTAAGAACAAAAAAAAAAGTTGACTCTGGGTACTTGCAATTCCGATGCCCTGGACATCGCGGTGTTGTATAATCCGGTCAATTTCAATTATTTTTCTGTTGGTGACAAAAAAAATTATTTTATGAAATTAAAATCTAAAATTCTGATTTTTCCGGATAAAATTTCAAGAAATGGCAATCCTCCTCCTCCAACGGACCAACTCGAGAGAGAGAGAGTTGAATTCCCGATCAGACAGCAACTCCTATTTGCCCTCACGCACTTTGCCTGCCCTTGCCCACCCAATCTCTCTCTCTCTAACGTTCCTCCATACTTTCTTGACCAACGAGAAAAAAGAAAAAAAAAAAAAGCAACCTTCATACTTTATTCGTTTCGCAATTCATAGCGACACTGGCAAAATTATTGCATTTGGTGAGAGATTCCGCCATTGCTGCTACCTCGCGTTTTCCATTGATTGAGAGAGCCATTTGGGTGGTTAGTTCTCCTTTCGGTGGTTGAATCTCATCCGGGGTCGCATTCATTTCGCCTTGTAATTTCGATTTGACTGCCCATCTGTCGAAAACCGCCTGCATTTTCCCTCTTCATCTCTGTCTTCTTCTCCTCCCTCCGTCTCTCGGATCGTTGCGTTCGGGGTCGGTTTCGGCTTCGCTTGCCTCATCTGGGTTCGGGCGCTGGCCGGCATTCGCTCTTGGGTCCGGGTGAGTGGTTGTTCTCATCTCCTGCATTGCGCTCCGGTTGGATTGTGGCGATTTCAGCTCCGCGCCTTTGGTTGTGCACTGTTTTCTTGCCTGTGTTTATGCTGGTGTGGATTGATTCTCGAGTTTGGTTTTTCTTCTCAACTGGAAGTGGAAGTGCGATCCTTTGTTTGAAGTCTTGTTGTTGCTCGAACACCCTCTTCATTATTTTGCCGGCACTTGCTTTTCTCTTCTCCTTTTTTTTTTTGGCGTGATAAATGGAAATTAGAAGGTGTGTGATTGTATCAGGAGTTTTTTCAGTTCAACTTCTGTGTTCTTGTTGTTGTTCTAGCAGCTGATCTTTGCTCTGGTAGTAGGACTTAGCTAGCACCATCTTGTGGTGTGATTATAGGGTAACATCTGTTTGTGGGATGACCATGTTTTGATTAACATAGTAGAGTGCACAAGCATTTTTCTTCGGTTGTGCTTTTGGTCATTCGATCGGTGCCGGTAAGCATTGTTTCGCTGCCAGTGTACATCAATGTGTTTTTGCGGTTCAGATCTCTTGGTTCATTTTTATTTGTTTGCCCATGCTTTGATGCCTCACTCGTTAACATTACATGTTTCTCTGTTGACACCATCAAAGTGTCTTCGCAGAACAGCCCTTGTGTCTGATTCCTTGTCCCTAAAACTCCATTGAACTCCTGTTTTTCTTTTTTTTTTGGGTAAGGGACTCCTGTTTTTCTTTTGGGTCTCAATATCACATTTAAATGCTTATTCTGCTTCATAGGGGAAGAATGAAAATCATAACGGATATCCTGAAGCTCTGGATGATAAGTTGGATAATATTTTCCTCGCAAACATTATGGATGTGCAAGTTTTGTGAGAACACAGTAAGGGAAGAAACAAGCAGCACTAATGTGAGGTAGATGTAGATAAAAATGATTTAACCAGTTATGCTTAAACATAGAAGTGCACAAAGAGTAATAGTTTCATTGTTATTCGTGCAAATTTCTGTGTCTGTTGTTGCTAACTAGAGGTTATGCATTCTTTTCTCTTGCCATCATGTCTTGGGAAATCAAGATTCTACTAAACCATCAACATCAATTTGACTCTTCTTCAGTATTTTAGTCGCCCTTTTTAACATAGATTCTGCTAAAGCATAACTTGCTGGAAAAATCCATCATAGGCCCTCAGCTATGACAGACTGATATGCTGATGCTGCTGAAGATTGCTGGAGTTTCTTTCTTGGTCCTTTTCTTTGTCAAGTCTTATGCCTGGAAACCATTGCCACCAACAATAAGTCTTGAATTGGCAAGCCTTCTGAATTCTAGGTCGTACATGAAAAGCATATAGGGAAGTTTTCTTTATCAACTTCACTAAGGCACTTGCTGAAAATTATCTCATATCAAGTGTACTCGTCATTAATGGTGGTAGAGATGACTTATCCTTTCCTATGCCTTGCAAATTTACCAGCTCTTTTATGAATTGCTGTTACAGCATAAAGAATCAAAATGGATAGGGAAAGATAGTACTAGAAAAGGCAGGAGGCACAAACAACCTGGAGATCCATACGTGACTAAAGAGTTCATCATGCGGACAGTTTCCAAAAGCACTGTTATGAATATGGAGGCTTACAGGAACCAGGCCGAAGGGTTGGTCAAAAGCTATCTATTAGCTGATCCCTTAATTCCATTTACGTCCGTCCTAGGTGGCATTTTGGCTTGTAAAATGGTATGCTCTTTCAGTGAATTTACTTCTTTCCCTTCCAAATATATCTATTTGTGAAGCTTTTTTACTCAAATTTTGCTTGGCTTGCTGGTTTTTTTTTCTGGATCCTCAGTTCTAGCAAGACTGTTTCTTTAATTGACAGTGACAAAAACCTGTATTTCTTTTAACTAGAAAATATCCATGTAATTAGACTTCTTCTTTCTACATTGGTAGCACATGGCTTTTCCTTATTGTTTTACTTCGTTTTCCTGACATTCAAATATCTTTACAGGTGTATGATCTCACCCAGTTAGTCAGTATGTTTTACTTTAGAACTTATGCAAGTTTGACAAAGATACAACGGTCTGAGTGGAATAACCGGTGGGTGGATATGTTAAAACTTGCATGTGAGTTATGGGTATAGCTCCACAGTTGCTTCTAATATCACTCTTTTTTTTAGTGGTATGTCAACAGTCCATGCCATTTTCATCACAACCATGTCACTGTACTTTGTGTTCTGGTCTGATCTCTTCTCTGATGGAATTGCTGGCCCTGTGACTTTTCGACATTCGGCTCTCTCTACTTTTCCCCTTGGGGTAAGTTTCTCTCCTTCTCCCGAACTTATTTAAAGTCTTAACTTCTTTCTTTCTTTCTTTCTTTTTTTTTTTGGTCATAGGTTTTATCTTCTTTCTGCATGGTTGAAACGTGACTGTCTGTGCATATAGTGCAAAGTAGACAAGTTCTAAGCCTTTTTATGCTGTAGGATTATCAATTCATGAATGCATAAATTTATTTTATAAGACTGATACACAATTGTAAATAGGATTCATTTCACTGTCAATGCGTTGGGCAATAAGTAGAGTTCATGAGCATATGCTTATTCAGATAGCCTATATAACATTCAATGTTGTGCTCTTCCACCTCCTTTCCAATGTGACTTCGCATTAAATGAATAAATATTTGCAATGTGATGGATTTTGAATCCTGACCTTTCTTTCTTCTTATATAAAGGAAAATGGGGAGGACAAGACATTAAAAAAACATGTTGACATCAAAGGACAAGTTCTTAGTTATACTCCCTATAACCTTGTATTTACAAAAAGGGAAAATGAGTTTAAGGTTTTAACAAGTCTCTGCCTGTGTACATGATTGATAAAGCCACCTCAAATCCAACTTAAATATGATTCTGTGGAAGACTAACAAAATCCATGTGGAGTTTGAAGAAAATTAACTGTATCTTGTACGGACCTCCCTTGGCCTCGATGATAACTTTTATTGTGCCAGCCCCAGCCTTCAGTTCTGGTGGCGATGCACTCTCATTCTTTTTATTATCCGAGTCTTCTCTAGCCAGGTTTAGTTTCTTCGGATGTAACAAACACTCTGTAGGTCTTTGTTGGGAGGGCTAGCAAGTTCCCCAGGGAAATGTCGGGATTTAACAACTAGCGGAAAAGCCTCCTGATTGGATAGAGAATTGTTCCTTAAGTCCAAGCAAAAACATAAACTAAAATTGCAAATTTGAGCAGTTGTTGACTGTGATTTGAAGTTATATGCACAGCAGCCATTTTGAGAGGTACACCTCAAAATGTGTACTGCCACTTTGAGGAGTAAAGTATAGACATTACAATCAGTAGACGGTGCAAAAGCAGCTGTATTATCCATATTATTAACCATTGTGCTTAATTAGTTGATGTTTGAAGTTTATCACAAGCACTAAATTTTTTGAGGGCAAATCCATTCAAAAAACTTTTAGAAGCACAACACTTCTTTGTTAGAAATAGTTGGACTGGTTATGTGCTAAATTGGTTATCCTCGGCGGCAGTCCAAGATAAGATCCACCTGATTGCGTTCTTCTTTGAGAAGAATGTATGACATTTTCCAGGGAATGCTATACAGAGTCGCAAGACCATTTTTTTAATTTGTCTTTTTAATTGCTTGCCTGGATAATCAACAGTTGTGGCATTTATGAAGAAATTGCTCAAAGTGAAGTCACCTGCATTCCATGATCCTCCCTGCCCTGTCTTATTCTCCACTTATCCTGCACCACTTAAGGAACCCAATTCGCTTTTCCAAAGAATCTAGAATTTGTGTAATTTGTATGATCTAATTTCTTTTCTTTGGTATTTTATTTATTGAGAAGTCACGCACGCAATTCCTGATGATCCTTCAAGCTTTTCCACTCCTAGTTGCAAAGTAACGCATTGAGAGTTGTATTATTAAACTCCAGCCTATCATTTTCCTTCCTCTTGAAACTAGGCTCAAAATTTTGTTTGTCCATAATCGCTCTTAACCACTGTCAATCTTCATTCAGTGATCAATTTTTGAACAAAGTATCCAGCAGCAATTATAGTTCTCAGTGTAACTATTAATAGACACAGTGCCGGCTTGAACCAGAGTAGATCTATTAGTCAATGACCAGCAATCACCACCACAAACTGTGCTACATGTGAGACCCAGCTATTTGTGAGCAAATTTTGTTCCTAATAACTTGTACTTCGGAAATATTTTATGCATTTACCAGGACAATTTTTTTAGAGGTGAAGCTTGGCTTAGATTTGACTTGATGTTTGGGATGTCATGGAGTTCCTTCGGAATAAACACAGGTAAGTGCTGTGTGAACTGTAGTAGCCTTAGCTAAGTGGAATACCCTATGTGGATAATGAAATATTAGAATGTTAGGCTACACTTTAAGTTTACTTCTGTTATATCAGATATACTTTCTATGGATGCACCTGTTGCTTCATCAATGGCTTGCGTCATTGCCTATATATGCTGCGACAGTTCCTCAGCTGGTGGGAAATTTCTTTGCAGGTTTCTGTTGGGTATTTTCTTTCAGATCTCGCAATGATATTTTGGCTCTATCCTTCTTTAGGTGGAATGGAGTACGTAAGTTTTCTTGCACATTCACCCTTTTGTCCATACTGTCGTCTCAAATTAATTTTATTTCTTTCTGGTGTATTTCAAGCTAAATGAATAGTTAGATTTAAAAGAGTTAAATCTTTATAATTGGAATAGATCTAGTATTACTGGATGCAGTTTGTCCAAACCATTTTCAATACTGAAAAACAACCTATAAATGGAGTTATATGTAAATATGGTACCGCAGATACTTTGACTTGCGTAAACACATTAAGCAAGAGAAAAACAGCAGATTTCATCATGGAGGTAAGTAATTGCCGCTGATGAGTCAGTACCCTTTGGTTTCAGGTTATACATCATTCGCTTTCTGGAATTGCTGTAGCCTATTCCATGGCTTCTGGGGAAGGGCAGCTCTATACATACATGGTCCTTATCTCTGAGATCACGACTCCAGAGATCAACATGAGATGGTATGCATGTTATATCTTGTGTCCTTTATTAGCTTTTTGAGTCATCACTGTAATTGCATTTTGAAGGTTTCTCGACACTGCTGGGATGAAGAAGTCTATTGCGTATCTCATCAATGGCGTGGTCATCTTTATCGCCTGGTTGGTGAGTCTTTATTTCCTCCTTTTTGTCCTTCCAAGATCTAGACTCTCAAAGGCAATATCGAGACAGAAAATTATTGAGATGTTTGCTTGGAAGGGTTGTTTATTAAACCCAAGCCAGGCTATGCTAATTGTATCTGTCAACCTTTTAGAGATATTTTTTCGCTTCATATTCAGATATATCATGAGCTGTAATGGCTTACAAGGTGGAAGCTCCTTTTCGAGCTGGTTCTGATATTAGTGCTAAGCATACACTTTTTTACATGCAGGTAGCAAGGATTCTTCTGTTCGTTTACTTGTTCTACCATGTTTATTTGCACTATCATCAGGTGACTGCATCTTTCTTAGAACCTGTCTTTAATTTGTATCTGCAACTTTCCGAGGAATCTCCAACTTCAGATTCCTTGGAACACCTGTTACCTCCTTCGTCATAGAACTGAAAATATGTGGATTCTAACAGGATTTGACTAACCGCCCTTCAGTGAAAAAGAAAGACGTAATGGACTCGGCCTGTTAGACATTATATTTCTGGCTTCCCAGGCCTGTGATGCATATCTCGTCATTTTTTATCATACGAAAAGTACTGCAAATATACTTCTTTAAGAGCCCAATACCTACAACTTCAATGGTATTCTTCTCTAGTAGAGTAGTCTGTTGTCTTTTGAACTGTTCATTGGTCCTCTTGTATTTACGTACAAATTTCAGCGATGATATCATGCCACTTTGTCCTCTTGGCAGGTCATTGAGATGCACATATTCGGTTATCTATTGGTCTTTCTGGTGCCAGCAGTGCTGGGAATCATGAACTTGATGTGGTTTGGGAAGATCATCAAGGGGTTGATGAAGACATTAGCTAAAAAGCGGTGAAGATCACACGCACGTCCCACCGTTAGTTCTGCCGTGTGCCCTCCTAGATTCTCTGTTGTAAAAATTGGGGTTACCCTCATAGTAAGAAAGTCTAAAGAGCTCACAGAATCAATATGATCATGGACCGAGCGATAACCATGTTTACTGTACATGTCCATAGTTTCACTACAATCTCACGAGTCGTTACTTCTATATCCCTTTTTTTTTACCACTTAACCTATCGATCCACTAGCGGATTTCTTAGTTCCAATGCCTTAATCCCAGAGTGGTGAGATAAGGGGAAGAAGGTCTTCTGACTTTGTGGGCTGGTGTTGCTGATTTTCCTTCACAGGGTGTTGCGATTTTTTTGTAGTCTTGATGATGTACAGTGATGATTTATGTGTGACCTGCAATGCCAAGTCCATTTATAGAATGCAAAGTTAATATGATTTCCAAGCCAACTGGCAATTGCAAGTGATATGGAAAAGATTGGGACTTCTCACCAAGCAAAATCCAAAATAGAGGGCAACAAGCCAGAAAGGTAAGCAACGAAACTAAAGCGTGTCTATGATCGACTAGGCCAAGAACAGCAGTCATCACAAACAAAAGGGTGGTAGTTGAAACCCAAGAAGAGAAGGCACTGTACCTGCAAAATGATGCGTTTGAAGGCGGGGTAATCCGAGGATAGATCGACATAACACGGGATAAAAGTAGGCGATTGAAATTCGAAAGAGTGGTTGGATTGCTAAGGATAAGAAGTAAGCAAGTTTAATCCGAGGATAGATCGACAAAAGACAGGATAAAAGTAGGCTATTGAAATTCGAAAGAGTGGTTGGATTGCTAAGGGTAAGAGGTAAGCAAGTTAAAAGAGGATCTCTCAGCCTGCATGTTTATTGGAAGTCAGTGTATGTTTATTGGAAGGGAACGTTTTTGAGATGTTATTTTCAGGCTTTCCTGTAATTAGATAACGGAAAATTAATCGATTTATGAAAAATGTTTTTCATGGATGGAGAAAAATAAGCTTAGATCGAGACAAAATAACATTTCCTTCTTTACATATCGTGTCCATGGACATTCGTCCATTTCATACTATTTATTTGTCTTTCACATGTTTTAATGCTGAAATTTTTTCTAATAATATTTCAAATCTCAAACACTATTCTCCATGAATATCAATACATATTGCTAGTATTGTCCATTTTTATCACTTTTCTTTACGTTATTCTAATAATTCAAGATCTCGTATGTCAATTATTTGCACACTTACAACACGTCTTGTTACTTATTAAATAGAAGAAGACCTGTAATGGGAAAAAGCCAACCTAGCTTTATTTTTTTTTTCTCAATTCTATGCATAATCCGTTCTCACCGATTTCAGTATGCTATCTCATGTCAACTTTTTATTTTTTGTACGAGAACATTTGTTTGAATCCGGAAGCTAGAATTTATCACGTTGCTTAGATATATCAATTAAGTAATTTAGTCTGTATATTTGACGATCCCGTTTTGATTTTCGTCATTGGAGTCGTTAAGCGCGCTTGATAACTTTTCGCCTGCTAACCAACTTAATCGATGAATTTGAATGAAAGATTCACTTGGACGTTGTAATGGAACTCGAAACGACGGTTTATCATCAAATGGCATCTTATTGTCTTTTTCTGCCGTTTAAATTATCATTACTTCAATGCTAAGTAATGCTTATTTTCCGTTTCGTCAAGAATATCTATAAATTGGAAGTTTAGACCCAACATAAAAAAGACATATTCTTAAATAGGACATTCCACCGTCTCGACAAGCTCAAGTCAATACGATCCGCGACTTCAGCATAGTATTTTATTAGTTATTGTCATGTCAGGATCGGGTGTGTTTTACATACAAAAACACACGTGTACACATATGTATATTCCTTTTTAACAATTAAAAAATGGCCGAAGACATAATCAAGGAAAGACAGCTCGGAATTGAAATAAGACAAGAATATGAACAAAAACCTAAAATCCCCCAAAAAAGGGTTAATAGTAAAATCACGAAAAACCATAAATTAAAATACATATGATAAAATTACCCAAAATTATTTTTTTATAAAAAAAAAAATATTAAACTGATACACTTATGATAATTTTACCTTAAACTATTTTTTAATCACAAAAAATTTGAATTGGTACATCTATAATAAATTTACCTCAAAATATTTTTCTAATCACCAAAAATCTAAATCGGTACATATGTGATAAATTTACTTCAAATTAATTTTTTGACTATAAAAAACCATAAACTGGTACACTTGCGACAAATTTATCATTCATCAGTTTTCGTCCAATCGGGTTTATACCATGAAAATTCTAAATTCATATAGCTTTGACAAATAAAGGGTAAAAATACTAAACTGGTATATTTGCAACTATCAGTGTCATCTAAACTAGCATTCGAGGATAAAATTTAACGAAAATTAGCGGAGAGTAAATTTGTCACAGATGTACTAATTTAATGTTTTCTCGTGATCAAAATAATAGTTTTAGGTAATTTTATCACATACATACCGGTTTCGCGTCTTTTATAGTAAAAAAATATTTGGATAAATTTGTTCAAATGTGTATCAGTTTGAGATTTTTCATGGTAAAAAAGTTTTGGATAGTTGTCACATGTGGACCGGTTTGGATTTTTATTGTTATATTAATTCAAAGAAAAAAGAAATGAAAGAAATGGACAAAATCCACCACGTTATTCCCGAAAGACTTTGACCCACAAAAATGAACTCCCCAAAGACGACGTACCGGCTGCGACGTTGCCACGTGGAAATTCGACGTTTATAACAAGATGAGAAAATTGTTAAAAAAAACAGAAATATAAAATTGGAAATAAAGGGGAAATTGAACACCTCCATTGCTTGCAAGGAAAAATCAATCGCTTTCGGAGGAAAGAGGGGAGAGAGAGAGAGAGAGAAGAAGCAAACAACAGCTTCGTTGGTTGGAACGATCCCCGTCCTCCTTCTTCTCCATTTACTCCGTCGTCGTCGTCGTCAACGCCCCCCTCCCCGCCCCGCCCCCCCAACCAAATCCGATCGCCGATCCGAGCTCCGATTCACCGATGGCCACCTCCGGCAACAAGAACATCAATGCCAAATTGGTAAGCTCTCCCGCCTATTTCGGATTCTTCTCATCGGAGATCGGGAATTGGCCCTCGTTCTTGTGCGCTTTTGGGCTTCATGCGTTGCGGTTTTTCGCCTTTGATCGCGAGAATTAGGTGGGGGATTAGCTCCTCGGTTGTGGATTTCGTCAATTTCTGTCACCAAATCAGTGGCGGTGGTTTCTTGTTGATGATCTGCTTCGGGTGTGCTTTTTGCTGAGAGAGTTCCGATCTTTCTCCAGTGTCAATTCTTTTGATCCTTTTTTGGGATTGGGTTTAGGAATGAACTAAACTGCGCATGCTTTGTTCTACACGTTAGCTCCGCTGGGAATTCGGTGTGTGTTTGCTGTTGTTTTCCGCAGAACCTCCGTACAGTTTGCTTGTTAAGCCTTTGGCTTCCCCCTTTGGGCTTTATATTGCTTGAATAAGGAAGGGTTCGTCTTGTTTGGCCACTTGACTGTCAATTTCTCCTTTTGAGATAGCTTTATGGAGCATTTGTTTTGCTGCTCTCTGTTAGTTTGTGCGGAGCTGCGATCATGTTCTTGATAGTCTTCGTATTGCAGCTTCTCTGTTCTGTAGTATGCGCGCGTATGAGTGGTATGCAGCTTTATTGGACTCAAAATTTGACATGATGTTTATTTTGGTCATTTCTTGCTGTCTCTCGGGTTCTTGGGGAGTCTGTACCTGTGTCATCTTTCTGAACTTCCAAAATGCCATCATTCGGAAGATATGCTAGGTTATCATCTCGGGAAGATAGTGCTAAAGAGGTGAACAGGAAAAAAAAAAAAGGGAAAATAGTGGCTCAAAGTGAAATTTTGGTAACGCAAGATTGAAAAAAGTCTATGTATAGTGATTGAAAGTGCTTTTGTGTGCAATAGAGACGTCGGAATCAACAGTCAAGGAATCCAATCAGTCCTGCTTGGATTAGGATAAGAACCTCCCCTCCATTATAAGCTCACGAGAGAATAAAGATTAGTGGCGAGTGGCCCTTATGCAATGATTTTTCTGCACAACTTCTCTCTGACTTTGCGGCCTTCTCTGCCAATCACCTGGTTGCAGAAGAATCTAGTGCGCTACTAATGGTGATCCTGACACCAGAAGGATAAGTGTGATAAACATATAGATAGTTTCTTCTGCTAGTAAGAAAACTTGCACACCGAAAAGTGTATCATCTCGATGTTACATTATTGCAGGCTTTTGTTCATAAACTCCATCTATATTTCCTTAAGCTTTCATGAAGCTTAAACTTGCAATGGTTATGATTCAGTATCTTGATCTACTTCTTTCTGTGCTTCGTCACGAGCTGATTAGTATTTTATCGAACCTTTTGTCTTTGCTTGTTGTTTTTTTGTACATTAGGTGCTTTCTTGGAGATGTTGGAGCTGGAAAATCTAGCTTAGTACTGCGGTTTTTTAAAGGCCAGTTCGTTGAATTTCAGGTCCACAAAATTAGAGCATTGATTTATAATTTTCTTCTGATTTAGTTTCTTATCATAGTAGCTTGACTATGAATTACTTCGGATGTTGTAGGAATCCACCATCGGTGCTGCCTTCTTTTCTCAGACTTTGGCTGTAAATGATGCAACTGTGAAGTTTGAGATCTGGGACACAGCTGGCCAGGAGAGATACCACAGCTTGGCTCCTATGTACTATAGAGGAGCTGCTGCGGCAATCATTGTGTGTATGACATGACAAACCAAGTAAGTGAGGCTAACAACAAACCAATTATCGCCTCCAATGCTGTATGATGTTGCTAAGTCGACAAATTTTTGACTTTGGCAAGAGATCTTTGTGCAAAGGTAATAGTTTTCACTACAAGAGAACGGATGTAATATATCTATTGGCTTCTTTGGCTTTCAATTTTAGCATTCTAGCACTTCAGTTTTCAAAGATGTTACATTTTCTGATAATGGAGTTACATGTGCTGGTCCTTTACTTTTGATTCTTGGGAACATCGCCAACTTTCCACATAAAGTTTGTGTCCTCAAGAGGTCACTACATATTATTTAGTTGAAATTGTTGCTCCTGTGGTATGAGTTCTCCATGGAATTATCAAAGAGCAAACCCATTTATCCTTCTCCAGAGGCCTGGCTTACTTTTGGTGGGTTGGAATTATGATTAATTGCTTGGTTTTGGTTGTGAGGTGCTTCTTGTTCTTGCTGCGTATCTTGGCAGGTGGTGGCATATAATAAACTTAATGAGTAAAACAATTCTAATTGCTTAAGACATCGCACACTGGTAGTCTCACATCAATGGTGATAATGTTGGCAGTCTCACAATTATTCTGTTCTTTGATATGAGCATTGCATTTTAATGATCTTGTGGTGTCACAAGTGAACTTGTTGTGAGGATATCGCTGTTAGATGCATACTATATTCATGCTTATGTTGATGTAAACTTCAACTGTATTTGTTGAAGATTTACTCTCTTTCTGCCACAGGATAAATTTGAAACTGGTTGTTGATGTATTATTCTAATCATGGGGCATGATCCAATTTCCTACTTAATATGTTTTTTTACAGTTCATCTTGTTGCTGCCCAGGAAAAATATTTACAAGATAGTGTTTACCTGTAATGTCCGCTCTTTAACCATAAGTTTGGGGAAAGGAGGGAAGTCACCCATCTTAAAAAGGACCACTTGACCTATGCCTTTGCATGACATTACTGGTTCCTCTTTCTAATTACTGAATTGCCTTATAATCTAGTTTTTCTTTTCTCTCTGTTCATATTTACCTGAGTGTCAGGCTTTAATATGAAGGCGAGGCATTGCTCTGACTGTTTGTATGACATGATATATGATTTGTTCGGATATGGTTTCATTTATCTGCCTTGCTGAAGATCTATGCCCATATAGGAATCTAGAAGACTTTACCTTTACAGTTCTGCATCTGCTTCGGTGCTCTGCAGCTTAGTGCCTTTTTTTTTTTTGGTTGCTTAGATGTTTTCCTAGCAAAGTGACAAGACTGTTTTCTTGCTTGTAGCGTCATTTGAGCGAGCCAAGAAGTGGGTGCAAGAACTTCAAGCACAGGGTAGTGATTTAATCATTTTGCTTAACTTCTTACGTTATAGTTATTTGGTCAGCTTTGCCGTTGGCATTCACATTGATTTATGTTTGTGGCTTCTAAGTGGTAGACTTTTTTAACTTCTTGATCTCCAATATGCTTGCGACTTTTTTGTTCTTCTTTTCATGTGTTAAAACAAACTTTTTCCATATTTGACCTTGGTGCGCCTGTATACAGTATTATCTTTTGTAATTTATTGTGGAGATGTTTGGAGGGTACCTCCTTATCTTTCTTTGGCAATAACCTTGTATCATCTTCTAATAATTTCATGGTTAGTATTTGAGCTAACCAGTTGTCCCCATTCTTGTCAAAGGTAACCCTAACATGGTTATGGCTCTCGCTGGAAATAAAGCAGATTTGTTGGATGCCCGGAAGGTTACAGCTGAGGTAATTACAGTTTTCCTGCTGTTTTGCTTTTGAGATTATTGCTTCTGTTTCGCGCAAAATTATGTTTTTGTTTATCAAAGGAAAGTACAATTTCATTGAGGTGGCAATAAGGGGATGCCTACTTCAGTATTCGCTAGATATAGGATATCTACATCTTCCAATCTCATGCAATATTTGGAGAAGAAATCAATTGAGAAGAACTGAGAATCCTTTTTGTTCACTATTTAATTCTGATCATGCTCCTATTCCTCTTCCTTCTCTGAGGATAAAATGCTGTAAGAGGAATCTTTTGCGGATACTTGTGTTTATCTTTGCGCAGTCTTTGCCTATCCGAGCCTTCAGTCCTCCACAGAAATTATCTTGGCGAAAGTTAGTCTGTTTGAAGTTTTGTCCTTATTATAGATATAGGTGGAACATTGTCTGTGCTGCTTTTGATACTTATTTGTCTCCTTGGGGTATCCTTATATGCATTCTGGACTCCTAATGAAAAGTGGACCTTGATGGTTACTAACTCCTGAAGGTGGAACTTATAACTATTGCAAATTGTGGGCATCAAATGACGCGATTTGAGTTGGTTAGATAGAGTGAACACAGAGCAAAGAATGGGTCTCTCCATTGATTTTTTTTTATAACCTCAGTTGACTCCAATTCAAAGTGGTCATTATACTTTTTTGGAGCTCAAATGGAAGACAAGCTCTGTATAATTAGCCAAGCCTAGCCTTGTTGAGCTCACTGTCATAGTCAGGCATGAGAAGAAATTGATTGATTATGCAATGACACTGTTGACAATGGGCTTGTGGCTCAGTTTTTAATCACTATAAAGGTTTTAATTGAACCTTTTTATGATTGATATCAGTCAAAGGAGAGAGTTTATTTGAAACGTACTGTAGCTTTGGTGAAGATTGTTGGATAAGCACTGGGATGGATGAGATGTGAACTCATTTCCATTATTATCCTCTATGAATTGCTCATTTCCAGTCCCTTTTTACTGCAGGAAGCGCAAACATATGCCCAAGAACATGGTCTCTTCTTTATGGAAACGTCTGCAAAAACTGCTACAAATGTCAATGACATTTTCTACGAGATAGGTATGACTGTCTTGTTAATGAATTTGACTTGCGAATGCATAGTTCATATCATGCATGCCATTGCATTGAGTGGTTTTCATTTACATGTATTCGTCTTTGCCATTGATACTGCATGCTGTGAACTCCTTAATTAGGTTTATGAATTTTTGATATTGCTTGTAAATTTTCCGCTGCTCTCAACAAGGATGGTTATTACAGCTAAATATATACAATAGCTTGTACAATGAAATGTTCCTGCCAAATTTTCTGGTGCACGTTTTCTTACTTTGCCGATGCCGTATAGTTTACTGTTATTTTCATGGATACAGCTAAGAGACTACCCAGAGTTCAGCCAGCACCGAACCCATCGGGAATGGTTCTCATGGACCAACCCGCCGAAAGGACGGCAGCCGCATCTTGTTGTTCTTAAAGTAGCCCCTTGTCTGTCTTTGCTTTTTCTGTCAGTGCCTATGTTTTCTTCTCACAAAACACATGATGAATTCTCGTCACTCCGAAGTTCTCTCTGCCGAATTATCGGGCGAATTGTACATGGGATGTCAATTTAGTCTCGTTTTATGCAGAGTGTTACCAAGTGTGTGATATAGTCTTTCAAATATGATGACTATAGTTTGGCTCCTATAATGACATTCTGATATGTATCTATCACACAATCACCTTTTTGTTTTAGGGGGTAATGCTCCATGCAAGAAGACAATTTCCTTCTCAAAAGCTTAAACAGGCCGAATATATACTTAAGTCATATCTAATTGCCAAGTAGTTTTACACCTTCAATTTATAATTCGTTTTTCAACTACGGATATAGCTTACTCGAACAAGTCCATTGAGGATTCAAGAGCAATGAAAATAAGATGTACGACATATGAAGCGGGGTACACGAGAATTGATATTTGTCTATTTGAGATCAAATAATCCCAGCATTCAAACTTCAACCAAGTTCAAATATCAAGTGGGATTGGAGTTATAGAACTACAATAGTACGATTCCCTAAAATTGAAACACTGCTATGATATTTCAAATACTAATTGGGTATTTGAATAAATTCCCACTTACGACGCATCATAAGTAGATTGTCTCGGTATATTTTGTATATTTTGCACTACTCTTAAGTTAGTCCCAATCTTTCTAGCTTTCCTAACTCAGGTGGTATCAGGAAGAAATCTAAATTAGTAAATATATCGCACAAAACAAGCACAAGTAGAATTCGGTTTCCCATTCGATTTCGCATATGCATTCACCATCTTGAGTATCATATCTGAGATTAATCAGAGGTCTTTAAGCATCTCGGCCCAAAATCTCTCTCTTAATCCAACTCGAATTAGGAAACACTTTGTAGTTCAAGCGCCTATTTCACAAATTTGTACCTCGGCAACTGGCTGGAGGCAGAGGAGGGGTTGGGAAGGGAAAAAAAAAAAAAAGAAAAAGAAAAGAAAAAAATAAAAATTATAAAAACATAAATATAAAAATATTAAAATGTTCGGTCCCCGGCTAGCCAATGTCCACGTCATGCTAGTTGGTCAAAATTTGCCAATGGATTGAAATGGCACAATTGCAAAAAGTTTAGGACTGAATTGGCAAAAAAATGTTTAGAACTAAATTGGCACAATTGCAATAGGTTTAGGAATTTTTTGGTAATTTTCCCCCCACTCACAAATCCTTTGAAAGGTGCTGCTTCTCTTTCTTAATAACAGTTTGTGACCTGGTGAAAGTCAGAACAAGAGCATGATTAGGGTTTAAGAGTTTCTTTCATTCTTCTACCAAGTGATTAAATGTTTTCTTTTTTGCTTTGAATATTACATGATTCAGCACTGAGGAGATTCAATTTGTTTACCTTTATCATGTTTGTTCATTAGCTAACCATGAATTATTTTGCGTCATCAAATTGTGTATCCTTTCAAGTTCTATGCTTGCACAATGCTAGATTCTTGCGAGCCAATTCCTCCAAATTGTGTACTCAAAGCATCTTTTTCCTCCTTCAAGCACAATCGGTGTCTTAAACATAGGAGTAGAAGTGTCAAACGAGTAGATCATCGGATTTGGGTGGGATGGAATATGGTACCAGTCCGACCCATATTGACCCATTAATTCGTTTTGACCTATTTTCATGCTATACAAATATAGTTATAATACCCACCAGAGCATATATGTAAAACACTTTAAATAAAATT
>JAGVVM010001081.1:0-33918 GCA_019149425.1 Psidium friedrichsthalianum | reverse complement strand
GGGGTTATCTAAAGATGCAGTATTATTAAGTATGAATAATTGAGGGAAATTGAAATACCTCAAGTACTCCTCCATGGAATATTTAAAGTACCCGGAGAAAAGCTTTTGTTCTCTGACCTTTTGACTTCGCTGCATGAATCATGATTCAGAGGCTGACATTTAGCACCCGAAAAAATTAAATAAACAATAAAGATTCTTCCAGATTAATATTTGACAGAGTAAAATCATTGGGAAAATGTTCGATTAATCCGTCAATCATAATATTCTTTCAAACTTTTAATTGAAAGGGGTCATAATGACGAATGGTAACCAGAAGAAGAGGGAGTTTCCCTAGCAATGCACATGTTTTACATCTAGCCCACTCACCACCTCTAAACACAAACAACACTCTAGGAGCAGTAGTTAAAGAACACAACCTGATTGTATCAATGAACCTGATCAAGACATTTTCTTACAAGGGAACCACGTATAAATTTCAGATAGTCAGCATTCACAAGCAGGCATCAAAAGTAGATGGCTCAGTGAATAGTTCAAAATACCCTGTAAGCACTCAGCTTGAATATACACCTCAATGGTCGTCATCATTCAGCTCAGTACGACCAATGGTCCCATTCAAACGTGCCTATATAGTTGCCAAGCTTACCTAGATAGCTCTTTATTTCCTGCTCGTTGAAACTACCTTTTTTCAGAAAATTCTCGAAACATTTCCACTTCCGAAAAACAGAAAACTTCGCAAAAATACTCTGCAATCCCCCGTACTGTCATTGTTTTATTCTTAGATCAAACAATTAGTTATTCCCTGAACAAAAACTGTATAGCCAAAAACCATACTAAGTCGGTTCCATGCTAAGACTGATCCCGCTGCATTTCAATGTCATCCTAAAATCCGTGCAACTTCCATAAACCGTGTCATTCTCGAAGCGAAACGCACAACCGAGCTGAGAATTAAGGTTAGATCACTGAAGCTAGAGGCAATTCATTAATCGAGACGACAGCAAACCCGAAAAGAAAACAAAGAAAGAGAAACTGCGGATGAGGAGCGTACTGGAGAGAGCAAGGACCCTAGGCTTGGCCATGTGACGGCCAAGCTTGGCGGTCTTGCCCCAGATCCCTCGGCTCTTGGCGACGCGGATCGACATCACGATCTTCTCCTTAGTGCCTTCGATGGCGGCCTCGCAGGCTCGCCTGAGCTCTTCGTCGTCGGCGCTGGATTTCGCCATCGGCGTGCCCCCTCAGGCTCTGCGCAGCTTGCTGCAGATTCAGGTGACAATGTGTGTGAATCTCGCGATTTGCTTGCTCGTTCCGGTGAAGAAGACGAGCGTGCTCAATCTCGAAGCCGAGCGTGTGAAAATTGATTATTCCACTACAAAATGGTTTATCTTGCCGGTTCGGATCGGTCCGAATCGCCCCGGTTTGTTTATCTCTCGGGTCTCGAGTCCTTTTGCCTTCTTTTTTTCATTTTCCTAAAATGAAAATTTCTGCCTCTTGAAATAATTAGTCAATAAAAAATATTTTCATCATCAACATTAATATATGTTATAAAATTTAGTAGATGATGAAAATATTTTTCATTTGCGCATTTTTACAAGCGATGTGAGCTATCAATTTTAGAAAAATAATTTTTTAATCATTTAGTTTTGCAAGACATGTGGAGCCTAAAATGCAAAATCATATTGAATCCATCTAAATATATGTTAGGTGTCATTTAGGTGGAGCTTTTTTTTTTCATAACGCAACAATTTAGTTTTTGCAATATGAAAACGGCTCTTCTAGCTATGAGGAGCCTTTGGGTGGTCATGAAAGGTGTTTTTTTAAGGAATAATCTATCATTATATAATCACACAAGTACTTGTCACCACTCGCGATTTCGCGTACAAGATCAAATACACCTCCTTAGTTTGGTTAGAATTTGTGGGGAAAATAAAAATTGGGTATATTAATATTGATATGCTAAATTTGTTTACAAAACGATGCGGTAGAGCTTTATTGGATTTTATGCACAATGGAGTTGTTCAATAGTTCGATTACAACATGTCGCATTAGTTAGGAATCAAATAGATAACTCAGTTTTGTCCATAAATTTCATATCATGTGCTATAAAATTCTATTATGATTAAAAATCCAAACAATAAAGCCGCTCTCTTTAAGAAGAGAGACGAGCATGATGAGCATGGTCGAGTCAAATCAGCTCTAAGGCCGCATTGGCTAAAACTCCAAACGAACAACCAAACAGGATGGTTTCAACTCTCAAGGATAGCAGGGGCAGGGGAGTGGAGGGCCATCAACATGCTTTGCTGTCTCTGTACGTTGAAATATTTATCATTGCTTTGCCTCGAGAGATTATTGGTGATTTGGTGCTGATTGGCAAGTCTTAGTCCAAACTATTTTCACGTTCTTTCGCATAGATGTAAATTCTGTTGATCCCAGATCTCTCCTCCTCTTCTCTTTCTTTCTTTCCTAGTTCTTTTATGGATTTGCTTTTTTGAAGAAATGTCGTATTCTTAGTTAATCTCCTCTTAATATCCTATAATCAGCTTCCTTCGTGTCCTTTCAACTTGGATTTGCAAAAGGGGTTGTATGCTTGGTGTAAAATCAAAATCATATCTTTCGCTTGCCTTTTCGTCTTGCTGGGCTGGAGTTGTAGAGCATCAACGGAAAATGCAAGTGCTCTCCCATTTTTAAATCATGAACTGGACAGAAAATGGTTTCGAAACAGTTGCATCTTGAACAAGCCAGCCTCTTCGATTCGACAAGGATGAATTCGAAATCAGCTTTGGTGAAGCATCGTCATGACTAACGCAAGGATGGTTTCTCTTATTTCCCGCGACGAAATGCATGCACTGCTCTTCGAGTCTTGAGTTTATATGATTCACTAAACAATTTGCTGGAAATCATTCATCAAGGAAGGCCTTTCAGAGCATCGCAAACGTTGCCATTTAGTAATGTGTCAACTCACCTAAGCCTTGATGAGTAATCTATGACCAGTTTATGGGAGTATTTGCTAGTCCTGAATAGATTACAGCCAAAAGTATTACAAGTGAATCGCCGGCAATTGTGGGGTTTCTGATTGGGCGAATCAATTGCCCTTGAAATAGAAGTTGATTTTACTTCTAAGTAAGACGTGTGCACATCAAGCACCATTATCTTCTCAAGCATATCATGTATTGCCAATCTGAGCTTCAGGACTTGCGATTCGTATCATCCACTTCTTGCATTCACACAATCCATAACCATCCCCATTGAAAGTAAACAAACTCAGCCAACTTGAAGGCCTTGCATAACAAGCGACACTTTATCTCATTCATTCATTGAAACACCAAGAAAAGAGTAAATAAGAGTAATTGAAGGAACTGACAAATTCAACTCAAGAAGAAAAAAAACAAAGACCGAAACAGAGTAACAAAAGTGAGCTTTATATCAAACCA
The DNA here is from genome assembly GCA_019149425.1 of Psidium friedrichsthalianum. NCBI lineage: Eukaryota > Viridiplantae > Streptophyta > Magnoliopsida > Myrtales > Myrtaceae > Psidium > Psidium friedrichsthalianum. The sequence continues at coordinate 30,493 of JAGVVM010001081.1, read as the reverse complement.
TTGGATCAATGACACAAAGTTCCCACTCTGTCAAATTCCTAGTGTTGATGGCTTGAAGCTGTCGACTGCCAAGAATTAGAACTAACTATCGTCCTAAGTAGACAATACACCCATGAAGTACGCTACTGATGCTTAATTACAGGAGAACATGAATTTGAAGCACAGGATTTTAATTAATCAACAGATAAGCACGGTCCAGGCAGGCCGACCGCATAAAAGAATTCGAACCTCAACGCTTGGAAAATTGAGGAGCTTTGCGAGCTTTCTTGAGACCGACTTTCTTCCTTTCAACTACTCTCGAGTCCCTAGTCAAAAGTCCTTCCTCTCTCAAAGGCAATCTGTGGTCTTCACTCACCTTCAGCAATGCACGAGCAATGCCAAGGAAATTGCTTGAGCCTGACCAGAGAGGCCACCACCATGAGCTTTAACAAACACATCATAACTGCTTTCATAACCCAGAGTTACCAGTGGTATTTTGACATATTGAAGCCACAATGGGTTGCCCTGAAGGTACTCCTGTGAACAATCCATATTTGCCCAATCACAAAGATGCCATGGCCGTTACTACGTTAAGCAGCAATGGAGCCACCAGAACACATATTGTCTCACGATCCCAACTAAAACTGCTCACTTTTTTATCTGAAACTTATGATTTAGTTTTTGATGCAGCAAATAGGGGAAAACAATTTTTAATTGTTGGTACCAAGAATAAAGCAGCTGATTCAGTAACAGGGGCTGCAGTAATAAAAGTGGCTCAGTAGTATGATAATGAATTGGTCCACTACAGAAATGAGACTTCACAAGTTCAGGACCCGAGAACAGAACAAAAGACGGGGAGACTCAATTGTCTCCGAAAAGAGACGCAGCTTTGTTGAACATAACTCAAAATCCACCGTGTAAGGCAATATTCAATTGACTAAACAGAAGCTGTGGCACCTTGTTATTCATACTGTTAGTAATCCAGTAAAGAACGCTTTTGAAGATATGGTTGTGCTTTCTAGGTTGACACACCATATTTCCATTTGACAAATTCAACATGACCTTTCAAAAGTACCAAAACTGAAAGCACAAACATTTACCACATTGATAAATTTAACACGGCCTTCCAAACTTACTAAAAGAAAATGCACAATATTTGGCCATGTGACAAAGTGGCATCTGTTAGTATCCAGTCCATGATGGAAGGTCCAGAGCTTTATCCAAAAGGTCCTATTCGGGAAAATAAAATGAATGAATCGGATACTAGTTTCTGGGAGAAATAACTTTTATGCTTGTTTAGAGAAAATAATAGGATTTCTGTGATAACGAGATACATGAGAACAACATAAGATGAAAGTGGACCGTACTTGAGGAGTTAAGAATGTGCTGGAACTAGCTATAAATGGCGATCAATGCAGTGAGAGTCAGGGGTTGACACATGGACAAATTATAATAAGAATGGACGGAATACTAGAGGATGCTATTTTAGTCATAATGGTAAAACTTCGAGCTTTTTCTGGTGTGTTTGAAGTGTCGTGTTAATTCATCATGGTAGAAAAAGGTTGTGTTTTGTTTTTCCTTTGTACATTTGAAAGGTTACATTAAATTTATAAAGTGACAATATGTTGTGCCCTTTTTTTTAATTTGTACATGACCAAAGGTATTCGCATGGTTCAAATAGGACATACGCACAGAAGAAGAAAGCAAGCTTAGTAATGGTGTAAAAGTAAACAGAAGATAGTACTCAAACAACAATTTTTATGATTCGGATATCCTAACAAATGGCCTTAGACACGCTTATAGATTTTCTTTTAGAATCTTCACCAAGAAGGCAGAAAAGAAGCACAAATCCCTCTTCTAAACCTAACTAGTTACAGAAACTCCACAATACGCTTAGGCTGCGTATGGTAACGATTCTGATCCCAAAAACTGATTCTGATTAAAATGATTTTTCTGATTCTGTTCCTGGATGAGTTTTGGAGAACCAGAAACGCGTTTGATAACTGTACAAAATTTATATTTTGAAAAACTGTTTCTTTCTAATTTTAGGCCTCAATTTATGAAAATGAGGTCAAACTAGCATAATCTAAGCTTTTTCTATTTTTAGGAAATTTCTAAATTTTTTGTGATTTTTAAAAAAATTTCAAATTTTTTCAAAAATTTTTTTTTTTTTTTTTTTTATTTAAATTTTATTTAATTTTTATTTAAAAAAATTTTTTTCTTTTTTTTTTATTTTTTTTTTTAAAAAAAAAAAAAAAAATAAATAAAAATAAAAAATTTTGAAAAAAATTGAAATTTTTTTAAAAAATCACAAAAAATTTAGAAATTTCCTAAAAATAGAAAAAGCTTAGATTATGCTAGTTTGACCTCATTTCATAAATTGAGGCCTAAAAATTAGAAAGAAAAACAGTTTTTCAAATATAAATTTTGTACAGTTATCAACGCGTTTCTGGTTCTCCAAAACTCATCCAGGAACAGAATCAGAAAAAATCATTTTAATCAGAATCAGTTTTTGGGATCAGAATCGTTACCATACGCAGCCTAAGCGTATTGTGGAGTTTCTGTAACTAGTTAGGTTTAGAGGAGGGATTTGTGCTTCTTTTCTGCCTTCTTGGTGAGAGATTCTAAAAGAAAATCTATAAGCGTGTCTAAGGCCATTTGGTTAGGATATCCGAATCATAAAAATTGTTGTTTGAGTACTATCTTCTGTTTACTTTTACACAATTACTAAGCTTGCTTTCTTCTTCTGTGCGTATGTCCTATTTGAACCATGCGAATACCTTTTGGTCATGTACAAATTAAAAAAAGGGCACAACATATTGTCACTTTATAATTTAATGTAACCTTTCAAATGTACAAAGGAAAAACAAAACACAACCTTTTTCTACCATGATGAATTTAACACGACACTTCAAACACACCAGAAAAAGCTCGAAGTTTTACCATTATGACTAAAATAGCATCCTCTAGTATTCCGTCCATTCTTATTATAATTTGTCCATGTGTCAACCCCTGACTCTCACTGCATTGATCGCCATTTATAGCTAGTTCCAGCACATTCTTAACTCCTCAAGTACGGTCCACTTTCATCTTAATGTTTCTCATGTATCTCGTTATCACAGAAATCCTATTATTTTCTCTAAACAAGCATAAAAGTTATTTCTCCCAGAAACTAGTATCCGATTCATTCATTTTATTTTCCCGAATAGGACCTTTGGATAAAGCTCTGGACCTTCCAATCATGGACTGGATACTAACAGATGCCACTTTTGTCACATGGCCAAATATTGTGCATTTTCTTTAGTAAGTTTGGAAGGCCGTGTTAAATTTATCAATGTGGTAAATGTTTGTGCTTCAGTTTTTGGTACTTTTGAAAGGTCATGTTGAATTTGTCAAATGGAAATATGGTGTGTCAACCTAGAAAGCACAACCATATCTTCAAAAGCGTTCTTTACTGGATTACTAACAGTATGAATAACAAGGTGCCACAGCTTCTGTTTAGTCAATTGAATATTGCCTTACACGGTGGATTTTGAGTTATGTTCAACAAAGCTGCGTCTCTTTTCGGAAGACAATTGAGTCTCCCCGTCTTTTGTTCTGTTCTCGGGTCCTGAACTTGTGAAGTCTCATTTCTGTAGTGGACCAATTCATTATCATACTACTGAGCCACTTTTTATTACTGCAGCCCATGTTACTGAATCAGCTGCTTTATTCTTGGTACCAACAATTAAAAATTGTTTTCCCCTATTTGCTGCATCAAAAACTAAATCATAAGTTTCAGATAAAAAAGTGAGCAGTTTTAGTGGGATCGTGAGACAATATGTGTTCTGGTGGCTCCATTGCTGCTTAACGTAGTAACGGCCATGGCATCTTTGTGATTGGGCAAATATGGATTGTTCACAGGAGTACCTTCAGGGCAACCCATTGTGGCTTCAATATGTCAAAATACCACTGGTAACTCTGGGTTATGAAAGCAGTTATGATGTGTTTGTTAAAGCTCATGGTGGTGGCCTCTCTGGTCAGGCTCAAGCAATTTCCTTGGCATTGCTCGTGCATTGCTGAAGGTGAGTGAAGACCACAGATTGCCTTTGAGAGAGGAAGGACTTTTGACTAGGGACTCGAGAGTAGTTGAAAGGAAGAAAGTCGGTCTCAAGAAAGCTCGCAAAGCTCCTCAATTTTCCAAGCGTTGAGGTTCGAATTCTTTTATGCGGTCGGCCTGCCTGGACCGTGCTTATCTGTTGATTAATTAAAATCCTGTGCTTCAAATTCATGTTCTCCTGTAATTAAGCATCAGTAGCGTACTTCATGGGTGTATTGTCTACTTAGGACGATAGTTAGTTCTAATTCTTGGCAGTCGACAGCTTCAAGCCATCAACACTAGGAATTTGACAGAGTGGGAACTTTGTGTCATTGATCCAATGGTTGATATAAAGCTCACTTTTGTTACTCTGTTTCGGTCTTTGTTTTTCTTCTTGAGTTGAATTTGTCAGTTCCTTCAATTACTCTTATTTACTCTTTTCTTGGGTGTTTCAATGAATGAATGAGATAAAGTGTCGCTTGTTAATGCAAGGCCTTCAAGTTGGCTGAGTTTGTTTACTTTCAATGGGGATGTTATGGATTGTGTGAATGCAAGAAGTGGAATGATACGAATCGCAAGTCCTGAAGCTCAGATTGGCAATACATGATATGCTTGAGAAGATAATGGTGCTTGATGTGCACACGTCTTACTTAGAAGTAAAATCAACTTCTATTTCAAGGGCAATTGATTCGCCCAATCAGAAACCCCACAATTGCCGGCGATTCACTTGTAATACTTTTGGCTGTAATCTATTCAGGACTAGCAAATACTCCCATAAACTGGTCATAGATTACTCATCAAGGCTTAGGTGAGTTGACACATTACTAAATGGCAACGTTTGCGATGCTCTGAAAGGCCTTCCTTGATGAATGATTTCCAGCAATTGTTTAGTGAATCATATAAACTCAAGACTCGAAGAGCAGTGCATGCATTTCGTCGCGGGAAATAAGAGAAACCATCCTTGCGTTAGTCATGACGATGCTTCACCAAAGCTGATTTCGAATTCATCCTTGTCGAATCGAAGAGGCTGGCTTGTTCAAGATGCAAACTGTTTCGAAACCATTTTCTGTCCAGTTCATGATTTAAAAATGGGAGGGAGAGCTTGCATTTTCCGTTGATGCTCTACAACTCCAGCCCAGCAAGACGAAAAGGCAAGCGAAAGATATGATTTTGATTTTACACCAAGCATACAACCCCTTTTGCAAATCCAAGTTGAAAGGACACGAAGGAAGCTGATTATAGGATATTAAGAGGAGATTAACTAAGAATACGACATTTCTTCAAAAAAGCAATCCATAAAAGAACTAGGAAAGAAAGAGAAGAGGAGGAGAGATCTGGGATCAACAGAATTTACATCTATGCGAAAGAACGTGAAAATAGTTTGGACTAAGACTTGCCAATCAGCACCCAAATCACCAATAATCTCTCGAGGCAAAGCAATGATAAATATTTCAACGTACAGAGACAGCAAAAGCATGTTGATGGCCCTCCACTCCCCTGCCCTGCTATCCTTGAGAGTTGAAACCATCCTGTTTGGTTGTTCGTTTGGAGTTTTAGCCAATGCGGCCTTAGAGCTGATTTGACTCGACCATGCTCATCATGCTCGTCTCTCTTCTTAAAGAGAGCGGCTTTATTGTTTGGATTTTAATCATAATAGAATTTTATAGCACATGATATGAAATTTATGGACAAAACTGAGTTATCTATTTGATTTCCTAACTAATGCGACATGTTGTAATCGAACTATTGAACAACTCCATTGTGCATAAAATCCAATAAAGCTCTACCGCATCGTTTTGTAAACAAATTTAGCATATCAATATTAATTATACCCAATTTTTATTTTCCCCACAAATTCTAACCAAACTAAGGAGGTGTATTTGATCTTGTACGCGAAATCGCGAGTGGTGACAAGTACTTGTGTGATTATATAATGATAGATTATTCCTTAAAAAAACACCTTTCATGACCACCAAAGGGCTCCTCATAGCTAGAAGAGCCGTTTTCATATTGCAAAAACTAAATTGTTGCGTTATGAAAAAAAAAAGCTCCACCTAAATGACACCTTAACATATATTTAGATGGATTCATTATGATTTTGCATTTTAGGCTCCACATGTCTTGCAAAACTAAATGATTAAAAAATTATTTTTCTAAAATTGATAGCTCACATCGCTTGTAAAAATGCGCAAATGAAAAATATTTTCATCATCTACTAAATTTTATAAACATATATTAATGTTGATGATGAAAATATTTTTTATTGACTAATTATTTCAAGAGGCAGAATTTTCATTTTTAGGAAAATGAAAAAAAGAAGGCAAAAGGAACTCGAGACCCGAGAGATAAACAAACCGGGGCGATTCGGACGGATCCGAACCGGCAAGATAAACCATTTTGTAGTGGAATAATCAATTTTCACACGCTTGGCTTCGAGATTGAACACGCTCGTCTTCTTCACCGGAACGAGCAAGCAAATCGCGAGATTCACACACATTGTCACCTGAATCTGCAGCAAGCTGCGCAGAGCCTGAGGGGGCACGCCGATGGCGAAATCCAGCGCCGACGACGAAGAGCTCAGGCGAGCCTGCGAGGCCGCCATCGAAGGCACTAAGGAGAAGATCGTGATGTCGATCCGCGTCGCCAAGAGCCGAGGGATCTGGGGCAAGACCGCCAAGCTTGGCCGTCACATGGCCAAGCCTAGGGTCCTTGCTCTCTCCAGTACGCTCCTCATCCGCAGTTTCTCTTTCTTTGTTTTCTTTTCGGGTTTGCTGTCGTCTCGATTAATGAATTGCCTCTAGCTTCAGTGATCTAACCTTAATTCTCAGCTCGGTTGTGCGTTTCGCTTCGAGAATGACACGGTTTATGGAAGTTGCACGGATTTTAGGATGACATTGAAATGCAGCGGGATCAGTCTTAGCATGGAACCGACTTAGTATGGTTTTTGGGCTATACAGTTTTTGTTCAGGGAATAACTAATTGTTTGATCTAAGAATAAAACAATGACAGTACGGGGGATTGCAGAGTATTTTTGCGAAGTTTTCTGTTTTTCGGGAAGTGGAAATGTTTCGAGAATTTTCTGAAAAAAGGTAGTTTCAACGAGCAGGAAATAAAGAGCTATCTAGGTAAGCTTGGCAACTATATAGGCACGTTTGAATGGGACCATTGGTCGTACTGAGCTGAATGATGACGACCATTGAGGTGTATATTCAAGCTGAGTGCTTACAGGGTATTTTGCAACTATTCACTGAGCCATCTACTTTTGATGCCTGCTTGTGAATGCTGACTATCTGAAATTTATACGTGGTTCCCTTGTAAGAAAATGTCTTGATCAGGTTCATTGATACAATCAGGTTGTGTTCTTTAACTACTGCTCCTAGAGTGTTGTTTGTGTTTAGAGGTGGTGAGTGGGCTAGATGTAAAACATGTGCATTGCTAGGGAAACTCCCTCTTCTTCTGGTTACCATTCGTCATTATGACCCCTTTCAATTAAAAGTTTGAAAGAATATTATGATTGACGGATTAATCGAACATTTTCCCAATGATTTTACTCTGTCAAATATTAATCTGGAAGAATCTTTATTGTTTATTTAATTTTTTCGGGTGCTAAATGTCAGCCTCTGAATCATGATTCATGCAGCGAAGTCAAAAGGTCAGAGAACAAAAGCTTTTCTCCGGGTACTTAAATATTCCAATGGAGGAGTACTTGAGGTATTTCAATTTCCCTCAATTATTCATACTTAATAATACTGCATCTTTTAGATAACCCAAAAATGCACTTATGCTAAATGAAAAGTAGCAGCCCACGTTAAGGTTACTATAGTCATTGTTCCCTTAATAATAGGAACTCTCTAACATGGCGTGGGGAAGGGGGGAGGGGGATGGGTTGGGTTGCTCAATGCCGAAAAGACTAATCACAAACAGTAAGTTCTTGTAGAATATGTAGAATTTTAATTTGCCCCTTTTCCAGTGATACATTTTCCAAGAGTGTGAATCCCTAACATGCCCTCCTATTTATTTGTTTGTGCAATCCACAATGCTTGCACAGAGAACTATGATACCTGTATGGTTTTGAATTTTATCAATGTGGCCTGCACTTCTACATCGGACTTGTACATTAGGTCCATCAGATGTTATGAGTTTTTTAAAGAAGTCCTAAGCGTGCATGTTAGAATCACTTGAGAGCAGAGTCTAAGCCAATCTTTTCTTTCTACTTAATCTTGCTTTTGTCATTAACTTTATAAGCCTGTAAGTTGCGTAAATCATATATGGTTCTGAGTCATGGCTAAGTTGCTACTAATAGCCTTATACATCTTCTCGATTGGACTGGTCCCTTGCTGGCCAAATTGTCAGCTATATGCATGGTTAATATTATGTTCCTCGCATGACTGGTCCCTTGACAATTATTTTTGTTCCTACTCTATGTTTCTATCCTGGACTTAAGTTTTGTCTGCAGAATTTGTCAATGAAGGTATTGGACCTTGGCCAACTCATATGAGAGATTAATAATCACATTTAACTGGCAGTGCCAACTATAAGCACATACCTTGTTTAGCAGGAATAAGAGTAGAAAAATATACTATGCGGCTTTTTTTATTTCATTTTTATTAAAAAGGAGTGATCAAATCATGTTTAGGTGGGGCATACTCAAAGACCCTACTCTTTGCTTCCACAAATTATAATTTTCTTCTCTATGATGCATTCCTCTGATGTATTTTCCACTATTTTCTGAGAATGTAGCCTGCAAAGCTGTACAAGCTCAAGCATCTTTCAAAGGTTGAAGTTATAACAAATGACCCTAGTGGATGCTCATTTATGTTGGTAAGGCCATAGCTTTAAATCAAACAATTTTGACATAAATTATGTGGTCGACATGATCTGACTTGCAGACAAAAGAACATAAGGAAAGGAAACCTCTATACGATATTTCACTTTTGAAATTTGCTATTCCATTTTTTCACCATTTATCATGTTCGGTTTCTGATTGAGCCTCTTATAGGGATTTGATAACCTCAGAAGCCAGAGTGTTGCGCCACCTCAATGGACAATGCGCAATATTGATGACAGGTAATGACAAGTTAGGTACATAAGGGAAGTCCCTGGCTGTATCATTTTTTTCCCTGCATTTAACTGAAGTTTCTTATTTATGATTGCCCACTAAATTCTCTTCATTGAATCTTCTATAGGAACCGCCTTTTACTTTGCATCTTAAATATCTGTAAAGATGTCCTTGGTCGCCTGCCAAAAGTAGTTGGAATGGATGTTGTCGAAATGGCTCTTTGGGCTAAGGTGAGCTAGTTTCTTCTTTCTTTTGACCACAACGTGAGCAAATTTTCACATTCCAATTTCTGGACTTCTTGTATCTTTGACATAGTTTATCATTCTAAGAGAATCTATTGATGCAAGTTATAAAGGTATAGTCTATTACCTATTCAATGCAACAGGATATTACCTTATAACGAAGTGGGCCATGATTTATGAACTAATTCAAAACTTCCAATGGTCTTCTATGTAAGAATATGCAAGTAGCGTGACATGGAAAAGTCCACATGGACATGCAAACATGCACATGCTTCTGGGTTTATATAATTGATAGGGGAAATCATTATCATATGGCCCTGCAATGGAAAATATTGACTTGCTTTTGTCATATTCTCAGTATCATCACTTTTCAAGTTTTAACATACTGAGCAAACTTGGGTATGTAGGCAAATAATCTTAACGAGTATCTGTTTCGCAGAACAGATTAGAAAAAGCAAAACAGAGACAGCTTCAAGGGAAACGCCATCTAAAGATCGTGTTTTGGAATTCAAGACCAGGCAAAAGAAAGAACAAACTTCCTTAGAAAGTTTGTTCAACTGTGAGAATTGAAAATTTTCAGATTTAAAACAACCCATAAATACTAATAAATAGGCATAAAATTCTATTTTTCCAGGAATCCCATCTAAGAAAGTAAAGCCAATACTAGAGGAGTCTAAAAAATAAAGTAACAAAAGAACTCTAGAACAAAGCTGCTACAATAATTTGTGACCAGTATAATTTTTTTGGGGTACCCATGTTTTTGCTTTTCATCAACATCAACATCACTTTTATCCCAAACCAGTTGGGGTCGGCGGTCGATGAACCCGAAGTGAAAAGCTTAAAATATACTAAAAATAAAAGCAAAAATATGGGTATCAAAATAAAAATATATATAAATAAAAATATAGTTATAAATAAATATAAATAAATAAATAGAAATGACTAAACGGGGCACTCTGGAATATAGGAAATCCTCCCCTCTATAATGCGGATAGCCTTCTTCCACTCCGTCCTAAGATAGATCGTACGCTAATTTATTTCCCACTCCATTAAATCTTGTTTTACTACCTTCCCCCAAGTCAGTTTCGGCCGACCTCGTCCTTTTTTCCTATCGTTTTCTTGGTAACATACTTCTGTTCTTATGGAAGCATCTAGGGGTCTACGGAGAATATGTCAAAACCATCTCAATCTATGTTCTCTCATCTTCTCTGCCACCGGTGCTATTTCAACTTTTTGTCGAATATCGTCATTTCTTATCTTATCCATCCTTGTATGACCACACATCCACCTTAACATCCTCATTTCCGCTACCCCAATTTTATGCTCGTGTTGCTTCTATACTGGCCAACATTCAGCTCCGTATAGCATTGCAGGTCTTATTGCTGTTCTATAAAATTTTCCCTTTAACCTAAGAGGGATTTTGCGATCACACAAAAACCTTGATGCACTGCGCCATTTCATCCAACCTGCTTTGATTTTATGGCTAACATCCTCATCAATCTCTCCCCTCTTTTGCAAAATTGATCCCAAATATCTGAATGCATCTTTCTTAGGTACCTCCTGTTCAAGCATATCCACGGATTCTTGATCCCAAATGTTTTTGCTTTTATTTTAGTATATTTTAAGCTTTTCGCTTCGGGTTCATCGACCGCCGACCCCAACTGGTTTGGGATAAAGGTGATGTTGATGTTGATGTTGATGTATGATCCTGCATCACTTGTATTCTTTTTGAGGACATCATCTTCACATTTTATTGATGTCAGGCTCTTTCACTAAATACTATCGCAAGTCCTGTTCTTTTATATATATGTATGTGTGTGTGTGTCTCTCTCTCTCTCTCTCTCTCTCTCTCTCTCTCTATATATATATATATATATATATATATATATAATATTTGGTTTCTTTGATGCTGGGACTAAAACAAGGATTCATGTAGGAAAATACACCAACAGTCACTGCTCAAAGAAACCTGGAAGATGGGCCTGTTGTTACTGCTGTAACAGAAAGCGACTTGAAAGTGACAGTTGAAAAAGAACTAGTCTCCCAAGCTGAGGAAGAGGACATGGAGGCTCTTTTGGGAACGTATGTTTTCTTTTACTCTGGTGAAAATGGTCTTCCTCATTTATATCTGGATGTTTTGGAAGTGATCTAGTTCATGTCTTTAGTAAGTGAGATATAACGTTAGTTCAAGGTGGTTTTGTTGCGTCCTTTTATTGTGATTCTGATTTGAATTAAATGCGTTTTGGAGCTTAACCTGGTGAAACTTTCATCTGTACGGGATTTGTTAAATCTTTTCATAGCGAATTCGATGCTTCTTTTTTTCCATCTTACACCACAACTCCTTTAGTGACATTGACTAATAATCTTCTGGATTGCTTAATTTGTCGCTTTTAATGTAAATGGAGGTCCATTCATGTCCCTTTACGATCTATCACCTTCCCCTTGGTGCAGTTGTTGGGATGCAACAGAAGTCACTTGACATTTTCTTGTTCATCTTTCTGGTCACAATTTACCATGAAGGGGAAACCTTCTGCTGCCTTAAGTCATTAATGTCTTTGAAGGGAAGTCTCTGATAAGTCATATTATTGGCTGTTATGATTGAAGCATGCCTTGGGGCTTTGTCTTTCTCTGGGGTTAGTTTGTTGCTGTGATCTGTTTCAGACCATTTCATGCTGCAGAAAAGGTCCCTCTAGAACAACTATACTTTATTCGCTGAAAATTTGAAGATTAATATATTCTGCGCTCGAAACCAGACTAGGAAAGGGAAAATTCTGATTTGAGGGGTGTGGGAGCAACTACCAGTCCTAATATTCATGTATTTTTGTTGTTTGTTTTTGTTGTACAGTACATTCTGGGCCTCTTAAAACTTAATAGGCCACTAAGTGCTTACTAAGTATGAATGCTTGTGTGGTTTCTGGGTGCATGGGTAATGACTCTATTCTCTTTTATGTCCTCCAATGAGTAGAAAAGGTGAAGATTTTGCAAGAATTGTGATGTATAAAGTTGGAGAAGTAGTGAAATCCTGTAAAAGTTTGCTTACAGTCTCCTTTGGTTTTTGTTGTCCAAAAGTACAAGGAGATACGGGGTCAGAAAATAAAGATTCAGACTTAGGTAATGGGCTGAAAGGAGGATAAGAATGCACGAGAATTAGATGCTGTAGAAAGTGGGAATTGGAAGATATAGGAGCAGGTGAAGAGGAGGAGAGGATGAAATCTGTATGATGCGCACACGAAAAGGAAAGGAGTATTTAAGAGTAGGTTGTTTAATTCTTAACTGCACTCAGCTTTTCCAAGAGCTTGCTTTTCACTCTTAACCTGCCTAATGGTTGTTGTGATCGACATATTTTTAATTTCTGGCAGTGGTTTTGCTGTTTAGTGGTATGTTATGGAGTAGATGATGGTCATGTCACTCTAGAATAGCAGTCATGTGCTGATAGGTTACTCTTCATCTAAGCCTGCCTTTAGAGCATGCAAAAATGCATTGACTTTGTGTTTTATATGATGTTGGTTGAAGAGGTCGAACATGGTAACTGAATCTGACAATTCTTAATGTTAAAGAACTGATATCAGTAACAGTGAATTTTATTGGCGATGATTCGTTTGCATAGATCATTCCTGGTGTTGTCATCTTTCAATATAGTGAGATAAGAAAGCAATCCATTTCCAATCATCTCTTTTAGCTGCTGATGTCCCAATAAAGCATCATGATAATGCGATAAAAAATCCTGTGCAGGTATGTCATGGGAATTGGTGAAGCAGAGGCATTCTCTGAAAGGTTGAAACGAGAGCTTCTTGCATTGGAAGCGGCAAACGTGCATGCCATTTTGGAAAGTGAACCTTTAGTAGATGAGGTATATTATTTTGTATAAGTTGATATGTATCTGATGGTTTAGTTTTCGTTATTGGTGTGTCCCTCAGATGTCTATGCCACTATATTTTTCAAAATATACACCGTGTTAACAGAATCCAACAAAGACAAAAGCTCATACACATAAAAGAAATCTTAATCCTGCACTCATCTGCTTCTCATGACTTTCACCTGAACCTGATCATTTGTCTCTTACTATATATAGTGCCTGAATTAAAAGTAATAATGGTAGATGACCTCAACTGAGGAAGCAGTGTCTCGTTAGCACGTTTCATTGAACTTAACTGTTATGGGATCAGTTAATGAGCTTTTGCTATTCTCATGGGTGGGCTTAGAGATGGTGCCCTTTGAGCTCTTCCTTTTTCTTTTTTTTTTGGGTCTGACTGCACTTAATCTTAAAGACTTGATTATTGTTCAATCATTTTTTGGGCAGGTACTGCAAGGACTTGAGGCAGCAACGTACTGTGTTGAAGATATGGATGAATGGTTAGGCATCTTCAATGTAAAACTAAGACACATGAGAGAGGACATTGAATCGGTAGAGACCAGTACACTGAATTTCTTTCTGATGACGGTTCTTCGTTTATGTTGCGGTCCTTGTTTGGCTTTTGTTAGAATGCTATCTATTCAGAAGTAAGAGGGTATTTGGGGTAAATTTTGCTTCGACTTTTCTACATTGGCTTTTACTTATGGTATTTGGGATTTAACTTTATTTGATATTAACACTAGATCCTTTGGAGACAGAGAAACATTGACAACTCGATGCAAAGTTTATCGGAAAAGCAGAGAGTGCATAAAAATTACCTCCAGAAGCGAACTTGCAGAATATCTAGGAAATGGATATAATGGATTGAACTATCTTGCCATCTCTTATTTCTTTGCTCTTTTCTGCCAAGATGAATGTTTTGGTGCTTTGAGGTGGTCTGGCAGACATTAAATAGCATTTTATCTGTCTTTTGCAGTTATTGTGTTAAAAACTAGATACTGCTCATAGACAAGTTATTCTTTATTCTAAACTTTTACTAGCCTGTGTGTTCTGTGGCATTGACTGGCAAGAGGTATTTTCAAGCTAGTACTTTGATTTTACTGGAACTACAATATTCAAGTCTTGTGGGCAAGTCGATTGTTGGATTACAAATGATCTGTTCCATTGGTGCTACAGCTCCATGCTACCTGCACTCTCTTTTCAGATTAGGCTTTGATATGGTTTTAACTTCTGCATATTGTTACATTTGGAGTTTCAGTCTCTTTATCTTACCCCATGGTTACTTACTATATGCATCCAGATAGAGACTCGAAATAACAAATTGGGGATGCAGTCTGTAAATAATAAATCACTTATTGAAGAACTTGATAAGCTTCTTGAAAGGTTGCGTGTACCTTCTGAGGTATGTCGTTATTGGAACTCATTCCATTAGCTGAGGAATCTGAATGAGATTTCTGGCTTTTCGGAGTCCTGAGCTTATGACTCCTAATGAAACTTTACTTCTTGTAGTATGCAGCATGTCTAACAGGAGGTTCTTTTGACGAGGGCCATATGCTCCAAAATGTTGAAGCATGCGAGTGGCTGGCTAGTGCATTACGGGCCTTGAAGTTCCTAATTTGGATCCTAGCTACGCGAATATGCGAGCAGTATGCACTTTACCTTTGCATTCTTTTAGATGTGGTATTAGCTACTGCTTACCATGTATATGTCTATTCTATGTTGGGTTGCGGAACCTAGCATTTTGTAATGTGCTTAGAGGCATGGGGAGAGGGAGGAGTTTTTTTTTTTGTGGGGGGGGGGGGGGGTTTGTTGGTTATGGGGTGTGGGAGTGAAAAATTACTTTAATGCTGCAAATGTTAACCTAGCACTTTGTCCTTCCTGCCTCTCTTTGAAGGCTTGTCCTTGTGTGTTATGTAGTCATTTGCGTCTTAGACTTTTCATCTGCCCTTTCATTGCGATAGCTCTCTACTCTCTAATTGTTCATTGATCAAGGAGAATAGTTCTATGTATTTTGCAGGCTGATTGCTTCTCAATCAATTATTGTGACATCTGTTTATGAATTTTGTCAAATCAAGTGGAGAATTGTTTCTGCGATTCTATAAATGTGAATTGACTATAATATATCTATTTATGGGTCATCATAAATTTTGAGTGCATAATGATTTCTCTCTGATATGTATCATGGGTTCAGGTGAAGGAGAAGAGAGCAGAACTTGAAAAATTGAAAAGTATATTTGTGCGACGAGCTTCTGAGTTTTTGAGAAACTACTTTGCCAGTCTGGTGGATTTCATGATAAGTGATAAGAGTTTTTTTCTCAGGTGATCTGATCACATTTTATTCTCTATGTTTTGACTATCTACTTCAGGAATTCTAAGATTGGTTTGCTTGTTGACAGCGGGGACAATTGAAGAGACCTGATCATGCTGACTTGCGCTATAAATGCAGAACTTATGCTCGCCTCCTGCAACATTTGAAGGTTACATTCTAGACTACTATTTAAGAATGTCTGGTTTACAAGATTGTTATGTTTGTTTGTCATCTTTATTATGTTTTCTGAAACTCCTCTGTATTCTCAGAGTCTTGATAAGAGCTGTTTGGGTGCATTGAGAAAAGCTTATTGCAGCTCCCTCAATTTGCTTCTTCGCAGGGAGGTCAGTATATGAAATTGCTAATCTGTTTAGTCAAAGTTTAGTTTACTTTGACCATGCCAATGTTCTCTATTACTTGTACATCTGTCAGTGATACTTTCCCATATTTCTCGTCTCTTCAATCATTTTCTATTCCTCAACCACAAAGGAGCTACAGTGGTGTATATTAGTGAAGGTGGGCTGCATACCATTGTGATAATGAGATGGAGGTCTTATGCACTAAATTCAGGGTATTTGCTAAGGTTCTAAATTGCCTTCTTGGGTTACATGCGGCGGTTCTTGCGGTTGCAGGTGTTGTGCAAGAGATCTTTGTCAGACACACGATGACTAGCGATTTCTTTCTTTTTATTTATTACGGTGATAACTCATGTATATGTGCAACCTTACAATCCAACGAAAAGAACAGGGAAAGTCAATTAGATAAAAACCCAACTGCTGATTTATAAAATCTTAGTAATTAGAATTATAAAGCTCTATGATCTTGCTATTCAGTGTGAGTACTTGTAACAAGGAGGAATAAAACATTTATGAAGTTATAGCTGACTTTTTTGCACTAAAGATTATGTCTTAAGGGCCATTCCTTGTCCGAACATGGAAGGTGCAGAGAGCCCATCGTGGCTATCGTTCCATATGTAATATTGCATTTGTTCTAGGAAATTTGAGTTTGAAACTGTAACGAGATGTTTCCAGAATGTCGTGTATCAAGCATACATCTTAATACTCTCTCCCTTGCCTATAAGCTGAACCTCACAGGTAAAGCATAGAATGTGGACATGACCACATCAAATGAAAAGGTGAGTAGTAGACATAATGAAATAAGAGAGTGTGAAGATTAGAACACTCTACACAAAGCTCTTGGAAATGGATCCACAATTTATAACTAGCATATTTCTTCTTAACAAGGTTGTATTTTTCAAAGCTTTCAAAGTGCTAGTGTTTAATGTGGTCACTCTACATGGCCTAAGTTCTCTTAGTAACAGTTACTTCACCCATTGATCCATTATAAGCTGAGGAGTTACAGTTTTTAGGCCTGTCCATTTTTTGCTTCTCTTTTCCCCATGGTAAGTTACCACTTCCTGTAGACTTTCATTGTGGGTGGACTAATCCCTTCAGAAGCCCTGACCAAGTCACAATAACATGAGCTGTTTCAATACATGAAACAGAATGAACGTGGGGAAGTATTTACATTACATGTCTAGAGAATCAGCTTCTCAAACAAACGCTGTTTGCTTCAAACAGAAAGACCAACCTTGTACTCACTGTAGTGTTCTAGGAAGAGCATATCTTGAAATGCACATCTGAAACAAATTGCTTTGACTACCATATTCATCAAATCATATTTGACAGCAAACAAAACTATCTTAAGAACTTCTCCATTGATGAACAACTTTAGAATGGGGCATCTGATTCCTACCCTTCCAATATATGGATGCAACAATTCCCGAAAGTTTTTGAAATCTGCCTCCTCCAAATTTTGATTACCCATGTAAAACTCTGGGATCCAATCTTCAGTCTCTATTTACAGAAGTGTTGAAGTATTTTTTTCCACACTTGAGAAGAGAAGCTATATTCGACAAATAGATGTTTTATAGATTCACTACGTTGTTGACATAATAAACAAAGAGATGAAGAAGCAAGACTAGGCTTCCCAATTCTATCCAATGTGTGGCCCGACTAATTTTACTATTTTGTGACTGATGTGAGCTTTTCTTGGCTTTCTATCTCGCACCTCTCTCAGATGTACTTTCAGAAGTAAGTTTGATAGCATAGAAAATTTAATTGAGAGATGTTATTCTTGAGATACTAATCGGAGCTTAAACTTGAGCAACGGCAATAAAATGGCCCCAATGGCTCTTTGATGACTCTTATGCCTGAATGAGGCCTTGGCAGCCATGGCAAGTGAGAAAAGCATTCACAATTCAATCATGGAAAATCTGCCGTGGCTGCTGCTACCATTATTTAAATTCTGATATGGATATCCATCTATTGACATGACGGTTAAGAAGTACCCTTTTACAGCTTTTACTGATAACTATATTGTAGCCCGTGTATTTGGCAATAATATCACTTAGTTTGGGTCTCTATTAGTAGTTCCCATTTCTTTGATTTCTCTCCATAATTTGGCAATTAATAATAAAGAGCTACGATGGATATCTAAGATACCATGCCCTTGTGCTAGTCACCTATTACTTGATTCAATTTTCTTTTAAAGATGTGTTACGAAAAGGCATATTTCCTAGGAAGAATCTCCTAAACCTGGACCCGCTGTTCCATCAACATATTATATTGCTGCCAGGATGCTCTGCTGGGATGTTGACTGTGAGAGCACCTTGGTTGGCATGCATGGCAAGCAAATCAGCTTTATTGAATAGGCCTCAACTGTCCCTAGGTTTGAAAACGAGTTTGAAGGCACTTCTGGAGAGGGCTACCTATCTAGTGTCCTTAAATGTTGAAAATATTTGATATTAGGGAATAGTTGCCATGAGCATTACCTTATAGTGATTTGGTCTCGATAAAGTTAGATGGTCTCACTAAAGCAGCATGTCCACCCATTTGAAGTGTTGAAACTTGTCCTTAGGTTAATTTTTCTTGTCTAAGAACATTGCCAAATAATTATTTAGTTGTGTAAGTTCTTGTACTGCGTCCTTTAATTGAATGGCTGTGTGCCAGCAATCTCACTAAAGAAGTCTAGTTGAATGGTTAATGAGAGTTTTGTCAATCATTTTCAGGCACGTGAGTTTGCAAATGAGCTTCGTGCTAGTACAAAAGCATCAAGAAATCCAACAGTTTGGCTTGAAGGTTCTACTGGTCCTGGTCAGAATGTGAATAATTCAGATACCTCCACTGTTTCTGAGGCGTATGCGAAGATGCTTACGATCTTCATCCCTCTCCTTGTAGATGAGGTTTTATTCTACCTGCATGTCTACTATTAGTCTGGTTTTTCTTTTAATTGGCAATGAAATGCTCTTACCTTGTTTCAACTGCAGAGTTCTTTCTTTGCACACTTCATGTGCTTTCAAGTTCCAGCACTTGTTCCACCCGGAGGTGTTAGTAATGGCAATAAAGCAGGATCTAATGACGACGACGAAGATGATGACGATTTGGGAATCATGGACATCGACGAAAATGACAGTAAAGCTGGTAAACTTCTAGTTGACAATGATTATCTAATAACTCCTGCTCAAAATGTATTGCTTTCATAGGGTAACAAACATTTCAACAAATTTGATGATGGAATGATCTCCAGGCAATGACTCTGCAGAGCTAGGAGCACTAAATGAGTCCCTACAGGATTTGCTTGATGGTATCCAAGTAAATTTCACTGACTTTTTTGGTATATTCTGCAAATTCTGGCATTTGTTTTAGTAAAATTATTCTTGGACCAAAAGAATTTCCTCAGCCTGGTTCAGCAACATTTAGAGTGTGACTTCTGATATTTCTGGAGTTCTATTAGTAAAAATGCAATAATATATGTAGGTATATTCTTGTGTATATGCATGTATATATGTATTTATCTACTGAGGCCTGTCATGGAACGGTTGATGTTGATCAGATATTTTTGAATTTGAGTTAGTGAGGTCAAAAGGTGCATGTTACCTTTGTTTAAGGAGTTGTACTTTGTGGGTGATGAGCATAGTTAAAGCCTCCTTCGATAAAACAAGAGAGCACTTGGAGGAATAAAAAGTAGGATTTACTAAATTTGCTGATCCAATGTCCTTAAAATGGCAATGGGAAGGATTAATAATATTGATTTTATGAGCCAACATCAGACAAGGAAAAAAAGAAGCGTAGGGCACAAATGCAATTTGAATAGCACACCTGACCAGTCAGTTCAACCAGTTGCCTTGGCCTTTGTACAATTCTGTGAATCGTTGTGCTTAAGACATGGTATGAACCACATTTCACACAGTTAAATCAGAGTCCTAGCAAACTCTTCAATTTAGGTTCAATTCAATTTAAACTTCTGGAGCTAGGTATGTAAATATAAGGATTCAATCCTCATCCTTGTGGGAAGAAAATCTGATGCAATACCGGGTGGACCACACATTCTCTTGCTCTTGACTGACAAGGTTTGCTTTTAGTCCCTGCAAAGATGCTTATGTCCACTTCTTTGTGGAAGGAGAATTGAAATGGTGCCCACCTAAATGAAAGTACGATTGCCAGTCTTGACTTTTCTAGGTCTCCTCTTATCTATGTCAAGTCAGGAATATAATAATTTATTTATAGCATTTATTGTGGGATGCCAGTGCGGTTACATAATCGATAAAACCGGTTGAACCACGAATTGTCTTCATGACTGGTTCTTATGACAATTTGTTATGGGAGAGACGTCATTCAACGAGAAGAAAAGGAAACTTGAAGTAGTTAAATATCGTCATGCAATAGGTGTGATAATTGGAGTGCAAGTTACGAATGTCCAATTGTAGCAAGAGATGACGAAAAACCTATGAGACGAAACACGTTTCAAGTACACCAGTTAAGTTTCTTGAGAATTAGAAAAGAAAAAATTCTGTATATAGTTCGTATACAGATACAGATACAGATTTCCTTGTTATGGTCCTAGACAAGGCGATATTTATAATATTTCCGCTTGCGATGTGCTGCCATCATCTAAGGCAGACTCAAATTTGGCTGTCTAGCAACAGGTATTTACCTTGCGGTGTACCTCATTTATATGACATAGTGTGAGATGTCGACATGGTATATGCATGTTTACAGATTAAATGCTTGATTTGCAAATGTAAACTACCATATGAATAATTTCTTTTCACTTAAGGTGCCTCATACATGAGAATATTCGTGTTTCCTGAGGACATTCAAAAGGCTATACTTTGAAATCCATTGATGATTTGACCTGTCGATTCACTGTCCTCTAAATATCGCATGCAATTTATGGATTAAATGCCTGATTTTGCAATTGTAGAACTACTATATAAATCATTTTTTCTTCACTTAAAGTGCCTCATACGTGGGAGTATTCATGCTTCATGAGGACATTCAAAATTCTATACTAAAAATACATTGACAATTTGTCCTGTGGATATATTGTCCTCATATGTATGCCAACGCTCTTGCCTATCAACATGATCTGGCAAATGAACTGGAGTAGCATAAGAGTGGGGAAACACAAGCTAACTCTTCATAAATCCAAGCTGCAGACTCTTTTCCTTCACTCGAATCTGTAGATGTAGCATTCCTGGTGACCGTGTATCGGAAGTAATGCAAATTCTTTGATGAGTAATAGCCAGAGAGGAGGGTTCATGTTTATTTACCCAATATCCTTTCCCATATTAGTAGTTTTTAATCGAATTTCTGGTTTTTAGTTGTCTTATATGGATGCAGTGTCAACTGTATAATTAGAGTCCATTTGGTGTGGCCGTTCCTGGTGTTGGAGCATTCATGTTGTAACAATGCTGTGAATGTGATGACCATAGTTTGGATAGAGTTGGTTTTGGCTTCAATGCAATGTAGTGTTTCGTTAAACACAATGCTGTCGTTAAGTGTTTTTGAGTAAAATTATTTTTTCAAATAACCGTCTCATATATTTGACATATTTGAAGGTTGTTATAATTGAAAGAAGCCTTCAGCTATGAAATTAGGAGTTAAAAAAGCTCAAAAGAACTTGTGAACTGCTTTTTCATTAACAGTTTCTCTGTGTCAGCTTTCATCTACTTCTTTTGAAAGTTTGTCAATACTCTACTCAAGGTAGTCACAGATGTCTCCTGGAGTTCACTGTCTTCTTTTTTTTTTTATCGATCTATAGTGATGGTTATTTTACACGATACCGTCATTTTTTTACAATGCAAGCAGTGGCATCTCTTAAGGTAGCTTGATTGATTATATTAGGAAAAGTTTCAGCTTGACCCGGGAAGATAATTGTTGGTGCATTTGAATTATAGGAGGACTTTTACGCTGTGGTGGATTGGCATACAAAATAGATCCTTTGCGTTGCATATCCATGCATGGGATCACGGAACGATATATTTCTGGTCAGAAAGCTGATGCTGCAGGTTTTGTGCGTCTCTTGCTCGACGATCTGGAGTCAAGGATATCTATACAATTCGGCCGTGTGAGTTATCTCTCATATGGAAACATACATCGTCTGATCATTGCTAATATCATCTTTTAATCATAAAACATATTTTTGCAGTTTGTTGATGAAGCTTGTCACCAGATTGAAAGAAACGAGCGAAATGTTAAGCAGACAGGAGTTTTATCATACATTCCAAGGTCTGTATCTTCATAGGCTTTTTTATTTGTACATAGAATTTCGTAGTCCTGGTCTCACAATTTAAGTGATGCATACCGGTGAGTATGTATTTTTCGTCATTCTGAGGAGTGATTGTTACAACTCACTTAAGTTAATGAGAAACTGAAGGCAAGAAAAACTCAGGTTACGAGGCAGATTTGGCCTCGACAAGGCATAGATTTCTGTCTTCCTCATTCTGCAGTGTTGGCACTTTAAGTATAGCTGAAGCATAGCGCCCTGTTTATTTCCAGCTGCTTCTTTGTCTGAGTAACTCTACCACTTTCTGTGGAGAAGCATGTGAATGAGTAGTAGGTTCAGGCCCAAAAGACAAAGCAGTAGTAGGCAAATGTTGATTGGAGTCGGCACAAAGTGCTTACTATCTGATTTTAATTTGTAAGTGATAATCTGAATGTGGAAAATGTGCCTCTGGATTTGAAAAGTAATTGCTTATTTGGTGCATCTTACAATATTTTAAGTTGCCCAAATGTGGCAAAAAAATATGGAGAAATTCTACATTACTTCAACTATCAATAACTATGGATTTAGGGAGATTTGAAAGGTTCAAACTTCAAAGTTGAAGATAGTACAGGCAAAGTTCAATTGCTAAACAAGATCCGTTGTAGTCTAGTTGGTTAGGACACCCGCTCTCACCCGAGAGACCCCGAGTTCAAGTCCCGGCAACGGAATTCTTTTGCGTTTTTGTTTTATCTTCCAAAAAAAAAAGTTCAATTGCTAAAAGTACGAGGTAAAGCATCTTGAAAATAGAATAGGCATCTCCAATTCCCTCACCAGAGTACATTTCCATTTGCACCTACTGTAGGTAAATATATTGAAGAAGCATATTAGGTAAGACTGATGGAACATGAAAATAAAATATGTGATGTTGCTTCATGGTGAATTTAGGGAATGACAATGAAGCAGCACACCCCCTATTTATCGAAATGTCATGTCTGCTGCTTGCGTCCATGATCTGACCAACATGCTAGTGTTGCTCCTTTAGTCTCCTTTAAACACACTAGTTCATTGTTGATATGGATCTCATGCTGGTGGCCGAAATTATTTGGTGTAGATTTTTTGTGGCTGGAGGTGCTCAATTTTTTAATAATTATCAAATATGCATAGAAGGAGAAACAGCGGTTTTCAATCTAGAATACCACTAGGGAAGATAGCCACTGAAGCATGTCAATTAACAGTTAGTAGTTGATAACTGCATATTGTAAATCTTGTGCTGCTCATTTCTTATTTATTAGCAATCGTTTTCTGTCTTGTTCATATTTTACTAGCTTTTCTTGTCTGTCTATGATGACAATGCCATTGATAGGGAAGGTCCACAAATAGCTGTTGGTTTTACAAATGTCTTAATCCCTTCTTTTGACTATGTGCTTCCCAGATTTGCAACTCTTGCTACGCGTATGGAACAGTACATTCAGGGACAATCCAGGGATCTTGTTGACCAAGCATACACAAAATTTGTGAGTTACTTTCTCTAATAACACGTAATTCTTCCTTTGACCAACCTGGTTATTGTATGTTAGTGCGAGGGGGGAAGAAGCATGTTCTTTTTTTTTTTCCCTTTGGATCGGCGTTTTCTAATGTTTAATACGGATGGACAGGTTAGTATTATGTTTGTCACATTGGAGAAAATAGCTCAAACTGATCCGAAGTATGCTGACATCTTTCTTTGGAGAATTATGCTGCGTTCCAGAACAGGTATGACCCTCTTAGGATAGGTCTTCACAACTAACATGGTATTAATTGTTTAGCGTAAGTAATTCGCTTCTTAAACTGTTTCGCCATATGTTATTCTGAGCAAGAACATTTACCTGCAGCTTATATGATTTAGCCAATGTCGTACCCACTTTAGCAAAGTTTTATCATCAAGCAAGTGAAGCTTATGAACAAGCTTGTACGCGTTTTATCAGCATGATTATATACTACGTGAGAATCCTGCCTATCTAGCTCTTTTATTCTAGCAATTTGTCTTACTTTTTTTTCAGATTATCTCTGAGGCTCATCCTCATTATTTTGTTTATGGCAGCAATTCGAACAGGCTTTTCCAATTTGCTCGAAAAATTGAGGATTTGATGTACACCATTTCTCCTGAAGAGGTTGGTGGTTGCAGCTTCTTTTCATTGCTGCATGAACATGTTACTTATCTCTTGGTATCTGTGCATTTTTCACTGTCAACTGCCTGATATAGTCACATTTTGCATTCCTTTTATTTCTTTTAGGTACTATGTGAGTCGTTTATGATTAAGCTGAGGTTGGTGTCTTTGTGGATTGGATAGTGTTCCATTGACGGAGGATAAAGCTGGAAATTTGATGGAATTGCCTGTCTCTCAATGTCATAATAGGAGTGCTATGTCTGTTTAAAAAGATTAGAATTTCCGCGGAGTTTGAAATGTTTGTTTAGCGCAGTACTTATATACTAGAAAATAGAATTTGATGTTGTTACTGTGGGCTCTACTTTCTCGTTTTGCGGCATTATTTTTTATTCATATATTTAATCATGGAAGAGAATTGTGCGGTACTTTTGGTGCCAGCTGAGACACTTAAGCATGCACCAAATTAACTTGGAAACTTGTTAAAGATTAGCTTTCAGGCTGAACTTCCTGTTTGTGTTCATTTGCTAAAGGAGACAGCATCTTCTAGACTCATGTAATCCTTCAACTTTTTCATTACCCATTGAACATGCCATGGTTCCTGGAAAAGTTCCAGGAGGAGTTCCTGGAAGATTACCTTTACCCCTTAAAGAACTCCTAAAGTCTTTGAAAGGATGTAAAGATTTAGCTTTCTGGCTGAACTTCCTTTTTGTGTTCATTTGCTAAAGGAGACAGCATCTTTCTAGACTCATGTAATCCTTCAACTTTTTCATTACCCATTGAACATGCCATGGTTCCTGGAAAAGTTCCTGGAAGATTACTTTTACCTCTTAAAGAACTCCTAAAGTCTTTGAAAGGATTAAGGCACATTGCTGCTTATGATCTCATATAGTTGTCCACACCTTCCACCTTTGTGGAGAACATGGATCAGAGCTTATGAAGATTTCTAGGAAAATGTTATGATTGTCAATGTTAAGAAATCCCTTCCAATTAGATTCTGGAAAATGTTAGACTAGTGATCATTTCTTGCATAGTTCATTAATTGTCTGTTTCTCACTTGACATGCGTTTGAGGTAATTTGTTTTGATAAATGAAGAGACAAAATTTAAGATTTTTAGTGCCTCCACTTTACAGTTTTGAAAATTTTTTCAAATGAAGAAACAGATGCATGGCATAAATGGCGGAAGATAGCTTTACATGATGGAAATGACAAAGAAGTGTGATTTTTCACCAACTGTTAGGCTCTGAAAAGTGGATTAATCATCTCTCTTTAGACGACCATGAAAACATGGAGGGAGACATGACGATATTGCCTGCAGACGTCACCAAGTAGTTCTATTTTAATTGTTAATTCTAAGTTTATTAGCTGAAAATTTTCTCTCCCTGCAAATGTCAGATTCCTTTCCAACTTGGGTTGTCCAAAATGGATCTT
Organism: Psidium friedrichsthalianum; assembly: GCA_019149425.1. NCBI lineage: Eukaryota > Viridiplantae > Streptophyta > Magnoliopsida > Myrtales > Myrtaceae > Psidium > Psidium friedrichsthalianum. Next base: position 4,849 of record JAGVVM010001081.1, on the reverse strand, counting down.
CGGAAGATGCTAAAATCCAGTTTATCTGGTGTAAGTTGTTGGATATTCTTATCATGCTTTGCATGAAGTTCACTTTGGTAATGGTTTTGTTTTCCTTATATAGGTTGACAAGTCCATTGGTGCAATGTACAAGAAATTGCAGAAGAACTTAACTTCAGATGAATTATTGCCTTCCCTTTGGGATAAGTGCAAGGTAGAAATATCTCATCCCTGAAAATGATAAAGTTTGTTCCCATGATATTTCCATTCTCTCGTTGTCTTACCAAAATATCAAGCACCTATTACAATGTGCACTTTCTCGAAGGTCAGAGAGTCGCCTGATTGGTTGGGTGCTTAATGCTGTGATTGCTAATCTGACAGAAGGAGTTTCTTGACAAGTATGAAAGTTTTGCCAACTTGTTGCCAAGATCTATCCGAATGAGACCATCCCATCTGTAGCGGAAATGAGAGATCTTCTCGCCTCCATGTAGTTAGAGAAAGAGTTTTGTACTGTATAATCTGTCAATAGTGTCCTATATTCTCTTTCTTTGGTTGTAATATAGATTTTTTAGGCCAAATGATTTATTTGTTATAATCGGTCCTTAACTAATTTATTACTATAGTTCTCCTAGTTCCCACTGCTGGATGAGAGACCCCGTGTTTGTATCATTCTTCAGCTTGTTGAGCTACTATATTCCTTCTAAGTTCATGGTATTATTTTGGTCTCGTTCACCGTTCGCATTTATGTAGTGCGCAATAGTCATTATTCGAGTTGGTAATTGACCTTTCGATTATAGTAGCGGTGATGTCACAGGGTGCTTCTCATTGTGTCCACCAAGGGTCATCTGCAGAGTGCGGTGTATTAGGATCGGTATTTTGAACTAGATAGAGTGGAGCATTTAGGGTAATATGTATGTTGATCTGAAAGCTCCCGCATTCCTCCAACAACCTGGGACTCCGTCTGGATATTCCTCCTCTGGTTCTTAATAAGTAGGATGCAATGGTCCAAATCAATAGAGAATGATTAAACAGATGGCATGAATGATCATGGTGCGACAACGTGACGAACACGTTCTCTCCAAGAGGCTTCTGGGTAGCCTTCCTGTCCTTCAAATATCACGGTTGGAGGCGGGTCTTGTTCTTTCTTCAACTTCATCATGATGGTGGAAGCTATCTCTCCAATTTCGTCATTCCTCAATTTACCATGTGCAGCATATTTGTCCTTTGTACTTTGGCGACACTTGCTTATTGACTAATAAATGAATGGTTGGGAAAGGGACTGTATTTGAGAACCGTATGGCGTTCTGTCGTACTTTACATATGTGAATCGAGTCAGCTTCCGTATTTGTCTAATTTCAAAATTGGTCTTAAAAAGTCAGAACTAACTCTAACATTTAGAATAGTTAGTTGTGGTTTAATAAAAATTTCACATGTATTGAAGAGCAGAAGGTCCTTGTTCACATTTTTTGAGTACTTTGTGTCTTCTAAGCAAATATGACTATGTTTAGTAATAGGCAGAACAGTTGTACAATTCTGGTCAAGCTGATATCTTTCCTATAGGCCATCCGACCAGGATTGTAAGTATCCTTACGATTGAATGTTCCACTTATTTTTGCCCTTTCCTCCAATCTCGATGAAAAGTCTTGGAGACCTGTACCGTCGATCTTGCAAACAATTGACCCGAATGGGCCGTAGCGATCGACACCTATAATGATGAGCTTACCGCGTGAGCCACAATGTTGGGACTAATATGTTTTCTAAACCATATTTTTGCCCCCAGGCAGCAATAGTTCAACCATTGCAGCACATCGTGAGGCATGATATCTAGTACGAGGGGGGGATATTGTGTGCCGATTGTATTGTACGTGAAATTACATATTCTTTGTGTTTTATCCGGCCCCTGGGCGGGGAAAAAAGAATGTTTCGAATTCCATACTAACCACAGATACATAGTCTCAATTTCACTTCTACATTGAAACTCCAATCTAACACACCCATCATAGCTCTAATTACTAGAAACTTATAAACCTAAAAAAACCTCTTAAAACTTAAAAGATATGACATCATTCCGTCAGTCCGAGTCGAGCTTCCCCAGAGCTGAAAACTATCGATCAATAAATTTCCATCGAATACTGTGCTTAGTGATCTTCACAACTTATTTTTTCTAGAAAAACAGAATATACTCACATACCTATAAGCCCTAATAGACATGTATATTAGAACGTGTCTTTAAGATGCGGTATGATTCTTGTGGATTATTTCACCCCATCTTAATGGGGATAGTTTACTGGTATACCTTTCTCTGGGTGAAGTCTTGGAAGGTACGATTGTTCATTCTGTGGCAAGGACTTCTTTCGTATCATTTTTGGTAAGTTTTCTTTTTACTTATTTTCGTTCGATTCCTATGCGCCTCCTTCCATTTCACACCGGTTTCATCTTCAATTTCGTTTTATGTGAGCAGTAACCGCATTCATAGAAGGGCGGCAAGGGAAGTGACACTAGTTGCACCTGGCTAAATTGATCCCGAGGGCACATTCTGCCGACCGACCTCATTTCCTGAACTGGTAAACAAGCTCGAAATTCTGACCTCGAACGCGAAATCTTTGTGGAGTGGTCAAGAATCCTCTCCGTGCTGGAATTGTGTGATGAGGGTCCGAACGCAGTACGCAGTGGGTCTCGATGGACTGACTATCCAGAGGTTGTGACTTTTGAAGAGAGACGAGAGTGCCCTTCTTGGGAGTTCGGTCGGTTAGCCATCCACGGTGCAGTCTATCACAATGGAGCTCCACCGTTGACCAGTTTAGTCGCGGCTTGATTTTTTGATTGTGGGTCCGAGTGGAGTGCTGCCGTGGTGTATAAAACGCAGGGTGTGTTCTCCTTGATGAGGCTTGGATGTTTGTAGACCAAATTCTTGAGGTTCCGATTCTTTTAACGGCCTTTCATCTGCCTATTTGAGTGGATCTAGTTCATTGGCCTTCTTTCAGGACTTCACGGATGGGTTGGTATACAAACGACAAGGCACCATGTCAAGAAGAAACGCACGGCCCCCCCCAGTTGTCTGAACAAGCTAAAACGATGTGCCTGCAATAGTAGGGATCGTGAGCCGACTACAATAGTACGAATCTGATGCTTCCAGTTGTAAAATCATGCTTTTTAGTTGTAATGAGGATATTTAATTATGCTATTTTACCATGGTTGTTTTTTCGCCTGTCAAGCATTTTGCCATGATTCCAGCGAGCTTGTGCTCCCAGGGAGGACTTGCAAAACATAAGGTTAATAGGAACTACGAAACCCTCGACAGCCTCGTAGCGGCCAGTCGCGTAGCCCCCCGGTGAGTAGTACGGGCAAAACGAAAAAAAAAGTAAAATGGAAATCGACATTATTCTTTTGCGTGGCATCAAGATATAATCATGAGTTGAAATATCAGTCTGCTTAAATGACAATAATCCAAAGTACCAAAAAATTGTATTATCGGGCAAATACTAACACCCCAACAAAGAAAAATCTGTCTGGGATTTCCAGCGGAGAATATTTTCACTGTTTAGCCTCAATCTTCCCCTCAAAATAAAAGTCCGAACTTATAAAACTTGGGCGAGAAAAAACGGCTTGCTTCACAACTCAGGAAAGATAGCTTCAGATAAGCAATCATGGTACATGACCATATTCTCCAGGTGACTATCACAATAAAACACAAAATCTTAGGGACAGACGTGATGTTGTAGACATATACAGAACCAAGCACATGCATGCTATACTCCGAACCAGCAGCTTCAAAAAATCTATTTTTTGAAACTCTGAAAAAAAAAAAAACGGGAAAATCTACCAATAAATGAGCCTTTTTTAAAAAAATGGTGAAATGGGGCTATGGTGGTAACTAGATTATGCAAAACTAAACTACCATGCATAGTAGCTTTATACGAAAGTAGTCGGCATCGTTAGTATCAGGAAGCTCTTCGCAGCCTCTGACAGTGTTGTTGAGGGCTGTGAGAGCAACACCCAGCCAGAAATCCTGGTCACTTGTCCTTGTTATCACCCGGTAATGCCTCAGTAGTTTTTGTCTTCTGCTTTTGTAGCTCGTTTAGCCACCGGATTGAACCACCACGGTCCAGCTATTGGCCCGCGTCAGTTCATGCATCATCTTCTCGTACAGTACCCGTCTTCAAATCCAGCCGCCTTCCCCCCACAATTCATGGGTAACGCTTGTCAGACACTACGAACTCTCCCCGCCAGTAATCAAAGAGAAGGTCCCTCAAAGCCATCTCTGAACCCTTCTCGTACCCGGTATCGGTCCTCGTATCGTAATCCCAGAGCTAATCAGTCCCCCCCCTTAAAAATCCGAATTTAGAGTTATGTCGCCACATACCATCGCTTCATGTACACAGACCAATCACCTTCTTTGTAGTGTCGCCACCGTAGTGATTCCAAGTATATCGCTCATACATGGGTGGGTGCGTTATCTGCAATGCCTGGACCTCCGACTCCCGGCACGTTGGCCCTAGCTTGAGCAATTTCCAGCCGGCTCCCTAATGTTGGTATGGCGAGTATGAGGGAGCATCCAGCATCAGGCGATCGTTCCGCCACATGGCGGCAATAAGGACCTGTTAAGGGAGTTAGCTAAGGGACAAACTATGGCATAATGCATAGGCCATCCACCGCGAGCTGCATAGAGTTTGAGGTCGCAAAAGTCCCGCAAAGACTCGTCGTTCACGGTTAAGGCATTCTTATCTTTGCTTGGGCTGATCTGCCAATTACTAACTATCAAATCGCTCTGTATCTAGACACCTCCCATCGTGACGGTGAAGATCGACTGCCCGCTACTATGTTATGCCATATTTGACTAGGTACTTATAATGTGGCGGACGTAGGGGCC